>JAGWEN010000843.1:0-53869 GCA_018703685.1 Orius laevigatus
TCTCGGTCAATGATTAGTTGAGCCACTTTTCTTTAAAGGGGTAAAGTGACTTTTGGAATCCAAGTATAAAAGACGAAGAATTTGAAGGTGTCCCTTGGAGATTTGTGGCGGATGAGGATCGCCTTTACAAAGAGGGTCACAGGTGTCTCACAGCGGGACCGTTTAGGGTGAAGGAAACCGCAAACGGTAATTATGTAACCCTCTCTCAGCAACCCTTTTAACTAAACTAAGTGGTATCCAACAGCGACTTCATGGCTCACCAGTCACCAAGAAAAAGTAAACTAAAGAAAAAAAATACAAGCGATTTCTTCTCTTTGTTTTAACTACGCAAATTAATAAAATTCATTAATGGAATACAGTTCATTATATCAGTATGGTCCGAAATAAAAGTGATCCTCCAGGCCAATAAACCTGGTTCTCCGGGCTGGATGACGTATTAAAATTGGTCCTCCGGGCCGGATGACGTAATAAAACTGGTCCTCCGGGCCGGATGGCGTAATAAAACTGGTCCTCCGGCACGGATGACGTAATAAAACTGGTCCTCCGGGCCGGATGACGTAATAAAACTGGTCCTCCGGGCCGGATGACGAAATAAAACTGGTCCTCCGGGCCGGATGACGTAATAAAACTGGTCCTCCGGGCCGGATGACGTAATAAAACTGGTCCTCCGGGCCGGATGACGTAATAAAACTGGTCCTTCGGGCCGGATAAGATAATAAAACTGGTCCTCCGGGCCGGATGACGTAATAAAACTGGTCCTCCGGGCCGGATGACGTAATAAAACTGGTCCTCCGGGCCGGATGACGAAATAAAACTGGTCCTCTTGGCCGGATGACGTAATAAAACTGGTCCTCCGGGCCGGATGACGTAATAAAACTGGTCCTTCGGGCGGGATAACGTAATAAAACTGGTCCTCCCGGCCGGATGACGAAATAAAACTGGTCCTCAAGGCCGGATGACATAATAAAACAGGTCCTCCAGGCCGGATGACGAAATAAAACTGGTCCTCCGGGCCGGATGACGTAATAAAACTGGTCCTCCGGGCCGGATGACGTAATAAAACTGGTCCTCCGGGCCGGATGACGTAATAAAACTGGTCCTCCTGGCCGGATGACGTAATAAAACTGGTCCTCTGGGCCGGATGACGTAATAAAACTGGTCCTCCGGGCCGAGTGACGTAATAAAACTGGTCCTCCGGGCCTGACGACGTATTAACGGGACCAATGTTAATAATTATAATTTATTAAACTTATCAAAATTCCTATTTCAAGAAAAAAATGTTTTTTTGTACGACTTCAGAATTAGACTTAAAAAAAGAGGGTCTAACAAAAATAAACAGAAATAAATTGAAATGAGAGGTAAAAGAATTCATTTGTTTCTCAGTTCGTTAGCGGGAAGCACCTGGAAGTGTATTTCCCTTTGCAATTCAAGCCACAATAAACAAGGGACGCTAAAAAGGGCTAATGCAGTCGGTAATTTTTTTCCTCGGGTCATGGGCCAAGGGGGTACGTGCCCAGGCAAATCCAGGGTTTCATTATGGCACCGAATTCGCGTTTTTACTCCCCCACGAGAGGTAAAAAAAGAGACACAGCGGGGCGGGAAGAAGGAAAAAAGAAAAAAAGGGGTTGAGAGAGTGGTGAAGTGTTAGCGAAGGTAATGAGAAGCTGTAGTGGACGGTCCTCTGGAACGAACGTGATAAGTTAGCAAGAGAGAGCTCCTGGCATTATCTCATCTATCACAAGCCTAATGTACCGTCACATCACCGCTTGAATAGCAATGTTTTCTCACCCTCCCTCTCACCTTATTTACCAAATACGTGCATAAACAACTTATGTTTTTTTCCAACGTTTTCACCTTCTTTTAATAACATTTTTCCCTTTAAACTTCGATTATTGGCCCCATCTTCATTGAAATTGTCAAATTTGGACCCACGATGACATTTGAAAACCGCCTCGTTTCAAAAATAAAAATTGTTTCTGACAAATTCACGGCTTTTAGAAAAAAAGAGGCGTTCAGAGGAATTTATTATTAAGCGCGACAGCTCTTAGTACCAGCAGGGCGCTCGCTTGTCGTAAAGAAGAGGTAGGGAAAGATTTATTTAGATTTATTACACTTGGGGTACACGTTCACAACTTTTGCGGGGCTCACTTGGTCCACCGATGAAATAAAAAAAGTCCACAAATCCTGTCATGTTTTCATGTATCGTAAAACAATTTAGTCTCCAAAAAATTACGGTTAAAAAACGATGTTTTTTTCTAAACGACCCCATATTCATATTCATTCAATCCAACTCCTGGTTTCGTCAATTCTAATGTTTACAGGAGGTTTACAAAAGAAGTCGCTTGGAGCGCTGCATTCTTTGATGTTTGTCTCCAATGTCCTGAAAAAACTGTTGGTTTTTTTGAAAAATTTCATTTGAATTTTAGTTTTAGAATTCATTAATATAGTCGGCAGATTTTTTTTTAAATCATCAAAATTTGAAAGCCCTTAACTTTATTGTTAAATATATAAGATGTTCTTCCATTTTATCAATTTTCAGTCAAAATATAAGTAAAAAACAATAAAGTCTATACGATTTTTTTTAAATATTGTTGTTGGCATCGGTTTAGCTATGCCAATATTGTCGTCAAACTTTATAAAGAAGGGCGGGATTAGAGAAGGCTCGAGATAGTACATGGAGTCAAATTTATTCAGGAACTTATTACACTCTTGTAGTGTGTAAACTCTTCCAAAGTAGATTGTAATACTATAAGAAGTCCCTATTTCAGTTATACACTTTCCACACCTTTGTTTTGAAAACAATAGAGGAGAAAAATGGTCGTTTTTTATGGGAGTGGAAAGCCCAAAAGTCTCAAAAAGTGGGGTTTTTAAACAGACAAACGCGTCATTAGCTCCAACCTCCTAATGTCCTACCCTGTATATGGTGAAAATCGGTAGTTTTCTGCAAAATCTTCATTTTTAGCACCGACCTCCTAATCCCTAACCTGTATATAGTAAAAAAAGTGACCCATTTTCTTCCAGAGAGCCTTGTTTGTAAATTAAAGAGTTGTTCCTGAGTTTAAAGTAGTAAAGCATAATAATAGCCCAAAGGTGGACCCATAATACTCATTATAATGAATAAAAATGAAAGCGAATTTCGAGGAGTCGTGTCTTTTAATATTTACATGGGAACGTCCCCTTGCAAAATTAATTATAAGGAAAGAGTTGAGTGAGGTGTGGTAAATCTTTCATATTTAATTCAAATACTGGGCCCATTCTACCGCAAGCCTAAATCTTCCTTCCTTTAGTAAATATTTAAGACCAATCAATGCTTTCTGAGAACAAGGGGCATATAAGAATACTCTTGAAAGAATAATACTTTTGAAGGTTTAATGAAATTTTAAAACGTCTTATTATTTATTAAGGGAGCGTTAGACCTCTCTGATGTGGTGGGTGTTATAAAAACATCCGCTAGGGGCAAATTGGCCGTAAGGTATCAAATCTTATTGGACAAATAAATATGGGACAAATATTATTATTGGAGTTTCTACACTCGTACAAAAAATTGGCTGTGTTCAAGAAAACTTGCGTTTTAAGTTCAGTGAATCTTTTCGACTTTTGTTTTTGTCATAAAAATTATGATTTTCAAATTTTTATGATTGTTGGAAAAATAAAAACTTGGCGACCTATATTAAGGGGGATCCGACATAAAAATTCTACCAAGTGTGCGAGAGAGAGGGAAGATGCCCAAAAGTAGTTTCCTCGTTTTGGGCACTAAAAATGGTCGGAAATTTTTTATTGAAAAGCGCGTTCTCATTCTTTTGGAAAACTACGTGCTGTTTAGGGGGCAGTTTTTCAGGAAAAATTTTCCTCGGGAAAATAGAAAATGCAATTTTCCACCAAGTCTGAAATTTTGAAAAAACAGGTAGTCATCTTGTAGGTTTTGACGAGCTGATTTCAAATATGCTAATATTAAGAAGATCGGATGAATAGATTTGTCGGTACGAGATTATTAAGGCTTAGATGCTGCGGGGAAGGGGAGTTAAATTGTGGGGAAGTAAAGATGACTCATCACTCTTACTCCTTCAAGGTCATCGAACTTTTCAAACGGCTAATTTTTTTCTCTTCATTGTGAGATTGTTAGGTAGATTTTTTTTCCATTTCATAATATTTAGTCAAAACCACAAAAAACTCATGATTTTTTTTTCTTTTCTTTCTGAACATATTTTAAGGCTGTTTTTCATCTAAAACCTTAAAATCGACATTTTAAGAGCCAAATTTTCGTCCAAAACCTCAAAATCAACATTTGTAAAGCCCAATTTTTGTCCAAAAACCTCAAAATCAAAGTTTTAAGAGCTTTTTTTAGTCCAAAATCTCAAATTCGAGGTTTTAAGAGCCAAATTTTCGACAAAAACCTCAATATCAACATTTGTAAAGCCCAATTTTCGTCCAAAATCCTCAAAATCAAAGTTTTAAGAGCCATATTTTCGTCAAAAAACTCAAAATCAACAATTGTAAATTCGCGTTCGTAGATTTCAGAAAATTTTATAAAAACAAAACTAAAGATTATTAAATTTGCTACAAATTTGATCTACTAAGATTTTTTGTAGGACCAAACGTTTCTGATCTATGAGGCAACAAAAAAGCTGGATTTTCGATTTTTTACTATCTAACAGTCAGATTTTAGAAAAGTCAGTCTGCAAAGGATAAAAATTTAAAATTACAGAAAGATAACATTGTAGAAAATAAAGCAGGCAAATGGTTTCTTGAAATAAAAACCGGTTTGAAGAATCCTGACCTTGACAAATGGGAAATTTATCCCCCCCCCTCATTTAACTCCCCGGAACCCCGCAGCATCTAAACCTTAATAATCTCGTACCGACGAATCTATCCATCCGATCTTCTTAATATTAGCATATTTGGAATCAGCTCGACAAAACCTACAAGATGACTACCAGTTTTTTCAAAAATAAAGTTTTGGTGGAAAATTGCATTTTCTATTTTTCCGAGGAAAACTTTTTCGGAAAAACTGCTCTCTAAACAGCACGTAGTTTTCCGAAAGAATGAGAACGCGCTTTCAAAAAAAAATTTCCGACCATTTTTAGTGCCCAAAACGAGGAAACTAATTTTGGGGGTGATAGTGCTGCGATCTCTTGAATGAGAAACAAACGATTCTGATGGGAGAATCACCCTTAATGTATTCTAAAACTAAAATTCAAATGAAATTTTTCAAAAAAACCAACAGTTCTTTCAGGACATTGGAGAAAAACATCAAAGAAAAAAAAAGGAGCCCGAATCGAAGGAAATGATGTTTTATATCAATCGACTAATAGGTAAATAAGATTTGCTTTTGTGATTCTTCAATCTGTATGAATTCAAAGTTAAATAAAAAGTTTTCTAAATGAAATGGAAGATGTAAAATTATCTTCCGCCAGTTCCATCCGTTCAGCAAACCTATCGTTGTTAACGTTTCGCAGTCTATCTTTCACTATTCCTCCCACCACGATGATTGTTGTCGGGAGAGAATGTTTTATTCATTGATACGAAGTGAGTATTTTATCAGCGGTTCAAATATTGACGAAGGATTCTCAATTTTAGCGAAGGTTCATTGGCAATCGGGACTGCGAGATAATTACTGAATCCCTCCCCGACCGTCCGCAAAACTTTTTTTTTCCTTTCCAATTTTTGAGAGCCGCTCTGGGATCCCGAAGGTATTTCTATGTAAAAAAGAGTGGGGTATTACAAATGTACATATATCAATGGATTCATTCCGGACAAGGTGGAGAGGGGCGAAAAACACTGCTGGTGATTAGAGGGAAAGTACGCCTGGTATTCACAGATGCACAAATTAATGAAGGGTAGAGGGCGGTCGGAAAAAATAGTTAAGTGAGAAACGTTAGAGTTATAACGAACATCAGAACACCTTTTTTTCACCAACTACATCTATTATTAATTGAAAAAACGTGCTTTTTCACAGAAACCCTTTTTTGAACCGTTTTATCGACATCGTTAAAACATTGACAGAAATGCGCATAAAATCTGTAATCAGCTTATTAAATTATAAACAAACAATCAAAATTAATACCCCATCGATTTATGCTAATTATTTTAAAAAAAAACCAAAATTACATGATGTTGCCATTCAAATGAGTTTGATTATAAAATGTCTCAGCGAAGCCTCCTATTGCCAATATGAAAAAAGTCCATAGAAGGGGCGTTTCGGCCGTTTTTGGCCCACCGGGCGCATCAACTAGACCGGTCTTTTCTCCAAATATCCCCCGAAAATTTAGTTTTTCTTCTTTTCTGAACATATTTTAACGCTTTTCATCAAAAACCTTATAATCGACAATATAAGAGCCAATTTTTCTTTAAAAACCCTCAAAATCAAAGTTTTAAGAGGCTTTTTTCGTCAAAAACTATTAACTTGACATTGTAAGAGGCAATTTTTCTTCAAAAACCTCAAAATCAAAGGTTTAAGAGCCAAATTTTCGTCGAAAACCTCCAAGTCAACATTTCTAAAGCCAAATTTCCGCTAAAAAAAACCCTCAAATCAACTTGAAAGAGACAATTTTTTGTCAGAAACCCCAAAATCATAGTTTTAAGAGCCAATTTTTGTTCAAAAAAACTCAGAATCAGCGTTTAAAGTACAATTTCCGTGTTTTTTTACTTAGGTAATAAATCCTCGATTTCGAAGTTTTTCGACGAAAAAAAAACTCTCAAAACCTCGATTTCGAAGTTTTTCGAAGAAAAACTAACTCTTAAAACCTCGATTTCGAAGTTATTTGACGAAAAATTAACTCTTAGAACCTCGATTTCAAAGTTTTTCGACGAAAAATTAACTCTTAAAACCTCGATTTCGAAGTTTTTTGACGAAAAATTAACTCTTAAAACCTCGATTTCGAAGTTTTTTGACGAAAAATTAACTCTTAAAACCTCGATTTCGAAGTTTTTCGACGAAAAATTAACTCTTAGAAACCTCGATTTCGAAGTTTTTCGACGAAAAATTAACTCTTAAAACCTCGATTTCGAAGTTTTTCGACGAAAAATTAACTCTTAAAACCTCGATTTCGAAGTTTTTTGACGAAAAATTAACTCTTAAAACCTCGATTTCGAAGTTTTTCGACGAAAAATTAACTCTTAAAACCTCGATTTCGAAGTTTTTCGACGAAAAATTAACTCTTAAAACCTCGATTTCGAAGTTTTTTCGACGAAAAATTAACTCTTAAAACCTCGATTTCGAAGTTTTTCGACGAAAAATTAACTCTTAAAACCTCGATTTCGAAGTTTTTCGACGAAAAATTAACTCTTAAAACCTCGATTTCGAAGTTTTTCGACGAAAAATTAACTCTTAAAACCTCGATTTCGAAGTTTTTCGACGAAAAATTAACTCTTAAAACCTCGATTTCGAAGTTTTTCGACGAAAAATTAACTCTTAAAACCTCGATTTCGAAGTTTTTCGACGAAAAATTAACTCTTAGAACCTCGATTTCGAAGTTTTTCGACGAAAAATTAAGTCATAAAACCTCGATTTCGACGTTTTTCGACGAAAAATTAACTCTTAAAACCTCGATTTCGAAGTTTTTCGACGAAAAATTAACTCTTAAAACCTCGATTTCGAAGTTTTTCGACGAAAAATTAACTCTTAAAACCTCGATTTCGAAGTTTTTCGACGAAAAATTAACTCTTAAAACCTCGATTTCGAAGTTTTTTGACGAAAAATTAACTCTTAAAACTCGATTTCGAAGTTTTTCGACGAAAAATTAACTCTTAAAACCTCGATTTCGAAGTTTTTCGACGAAAAATTAACTCTTAGAACCTCGATTTCGAAGTTTTTCGACGAAAAATTAACTCTTAAAACCTCGATTTCGAAGTTTTTCGACGAAAAATTAAGTCTTAAAAACTCCATTTTGAAGTTTTTCGACGAAAAATTAACTCTTAGAACCTCGATTTCGAAGTTTTTCGACGAAAAATTAAGTCATAAAACCTCGATTTCGACGTTTTTCGACGAAAAATTAATTCTTAAAACCTCGATTTCGACGTTTTTCGACGAAAAATTAACTCTTAAAACCTCTACTTCGAAGTTTTTCGACGAAAAATTAACTCTTAAAACCTCGATTTCGAAGTTTTTCAACAAAAAATTAACTCTTAGAACCTCGATTTCGAAGTTTTTCGACGAAAAATTAACTCTTAAAACCTCGATTTCGAAGTTTTTCGACGAAAAACACTAGGTACAAACTCACTAGGACGAAACTTCGATCATTGATAAAAGATTTTAGACTATTAGCTGTTCAATTTGAATCCCTAGAATCACAAAGGGTCAAAAAATAGCGACTTCCTCGTTTAAATCACGTCACTCAATTAAACGGTTTAGGTGAATTTCTTTTTTGAACACAGGGACGTGAATAGCCAGGAGTAAGGGTGCCATTACACCGAGGACTAATGCCCCGGGTCGGGCGGTAGTTTACAATAAATTGCCCCCCTCGGAAATTGAAAAGGGGTTCGAAGGTGTCCCTCAATCGTGGCGAGAATGAGAGCTCCGAAAGGGGTCTAAGAGAAAAGGGAAAGAACATCAGAATGACCTTTGTTAATGCGTTAAACGAGAAGGCCCTTTTGTTACCCCATCAAATAAAAATAAAACCCTATTTAAACTCAATTAGATTGTTCGAATTTAAAAACACAGCAAAAATTGAAAAATAAACCAACAAATGTCTCAAAACCGACCTTTTGGAAGGGCGGAACTCTGCCAAGCTTGGAAATTGGTTTTAACTTCAATGATACCTTTTTTCGACTTTTTATTGTTTTGGTCATAAAAATTATGATTTTCAAAAAAATAAAAACTTGGCGACCTATATTAATGTATTCTAAAACTAAAATTCAAATGAAATTTTTCAAAAAAACAAACAGTTTTTTCAGAATATTGGAGAAATGTAAAGATAAAGGAGAAATATAAGGGGCCCATTTCAATCCCCTCTCCTGAAAAGTTCTAGTTTTCTTCTTCAAAAAAATTAAGAATTGAAATAGCTAAGCGTTCCCAAAGAAAGATAAAATACATTGATTAACATAGGAGGTACCACCTGCCCTTAAAACGTGCAGACTTTTTTATGATATCCACGGACAATATCGATCAAAGTTTTAAGTGCCTTGGTCCCTAAGTCAGGATTTTTCATTTTCCATTTTATAATAAATATTAATTTTTCTAAAATTAAAATAGAAAGCACGACTCTGAAGGAACACGATAAACCCGTTATTAAACTTGCTTTAAATTCGCATTTTTTCGCGAGCAAGAGTGAGGAAAGGGTGCTTAGGAAGCCGTGTCATTAGAAGTAGCTGTTAAGTTGTTTTCATGGAGTTAATAGAGTCTTAATAAGTTTCAGGTCTCCTCTTCTTCCTTTGTTATAAAGATCTTTCTGGCTTAATTAAAAAACAATTCCCTCTCGCGCTCTTAGTCCCCCCGCTCCTCCCTTCCACGTAGACCGCATCGCCGCCCATGACCCTCATCATCATTTCTTGCTTAGAACCATCAGCTCTTTCATTCCGCTTACTAAACGTCGACTACACAAACGCTCAACACAATCAGGTTAAGCACAAATGAAAATATGAAGAAAAAAATAAGCTAAAGATGAAAAACTTCATTGCAAGGGGGTGGTATAGAATAACCGTAGCATTCAAATACCTAAGAACAAAAGTTTGTCATTCTTGTAGCTTTAATTATTTTTTTTCCTAAGCACGTACTTAAGATAACGAAATAAAGTGTCCAATTTATATGAAAGAAAAAATAAGCAGCAAAAAGATGAAAAACATCATTGCTATGGACATAGGGAGGTATAGAACAACCGTAGCATCCACATACCTAAGAACAAAAGTTTGTCATTCTTGTAGGTTTAATTTTTTTTTTCCTAAGCACGTACTTCAGGTAACGAAATAAAGTGTCCAATTTATATGAAGGAAAAAATAAGCAAAAAGATGAAAAACTTCATTGCTAGGGACATAGGGAGGTATCGAACAGGTATAGGGAGGTATAGAATAACCGTAGCATTCACATACCTAAGAACAAAAGTTTGTCGTTCCTGTAGCCATTTTTCCCCTAAGCACGTACATAAGATGACGAAATAAAATGTCCAATTTATATGAAGGAAAAAATAAGCAAAAAGATTAAAAACTTCATTGCTAGGGACATAGGGAGGTATCGAACAGGTATAGGGAGGTATGGAATAACCGTAGCATTCAAATACCTAAGAACAAAAGTTTGTCATTCTTGTAGCTTTAATCTTTTTTTTCCTAAGCACGTACTTAAGATAACGAAATAAAGTGTCCAATTTATATGAAGGAAAAAATAAGCAAAAAGATTAAAAACTTCATTGCTAGGGACATAGGGAGGTATCGAACAGGTATAGGGAGGTATAGAATAACCGTAGCATTCACATACCTAAGAACAAAAGTTTGTCGTTCCTGTAGCCATTTTTCCCCTAAGCACGTACATAAGATGACGAAATAAAATGTCCAATTTATATGAAGGAACAAATAAGCAAAAAGATTAAAAACTTCATTGCTAGGGACATAGGGAGGTATCGAACAGGTATAGGGAGGTATAGGGAGGTATGGAATAACCGTAGCATTCACATACCTAAGAACAAAAGTTTGTCATTCTTGTAGCTTTTTTTTCCCTAAGCACGTACTTAAGATAACGAAATAAAGTGTCCAATTTATATGAAGGAAAAATAAGCAAATGAAAAACATCATTGCTATGGACTTAGGGAGGTATAGAACAGGTATAGGAAGGTATAGAACAACAGTAGCATTCACATACCTAAGAACAAAAGTTTGTCATTCTTAATTTTTTTTTCTTTCTAAGCACGTACTTAAGATAACGAAATGAAGTGTCCAATTTACAAATTATCTTTAACTTCGTTTACTTTATGCATTATTACTAACTTCCTCAATTTAACCGAAATCGTGTTTAGTGGGGAACTCAGAAGCTTATATTAAAACCGATATTTGAATTTCATATTACTTCTCCTCTTCTCCCCGAACCTTTCCCCACAGCCCGCGCCGAAACGCCACACCCTCTCACCATCCAAGTCGAACTAGACTTTTCATCCTCGGCAGGGGGTCTGGGGGGATTCTGTCAAGTTTTATTTCAGACATTTCATTTTATTGGATAACCTCCCCTTTTCTCTCAATAGCCTCTCTTTTTTTTTAACTTTTGTAATAACTTTTTAAAAAGTAATTAGCTAGTCACTTTTTAAGTTTAATTAAACTGCGAATGAGGGAAATTGTTACCAGACTATAATGCTATTTACAAGGAAGGACTAAAAGGAGTTACGTACAATTTAAATTAATCATCCGTCTATTAATTTAACTCGTAAATCTATTTTGTCTTCAATTTACCAACTTACGTTAATTGAACCTTAAGTAAAACGCTTACTCTGTCCAAGCAGAGGGCTAAACTTTCGAGTAGCGCAGAAACAGATTTGCAATTGAAGCGGAAAAATTCTTTCGTATGTGGCAAAAAAATCGGAAAAACGACCTCAAATTCGTAATTCTTACCCTCAAAACAGCATGGAACTACATTTTGGGTGAATTTTATAAATAAAAATTTTTCGATCAAAAACGTCGATTTTTCGATGAAAAACGTCGACAAGGGACCCCCCTATGTTAGGTGGAAAAAAATATTTTCAGATCGAATAAACGACCACAGATTCGTATTTTTCAGCCTAAGAACAGTCTGGAACTACATTTTGGGTGAGTTTTATAAATAAAAATTTTTCGATGAAAAACGTCGATTATTCGATGAAAAACGTCGACAAGGGACCCCCCTATGTGAGGTGGAAAAAAATATTTTCAGATCGAAAAAACGACCTCAGATTCGTATTTTTCACCCTAAAAACATTCTGAAAACTACATTTTAGGTGAATTTTATGAATAAAAAATTTTCGGTGAAAAACTTCGACAAGGGTCCCCCCTATGGGAGGTGGAAAAAAATATATGTATTCAGATCGGAAAAACGACCTCGAATTCGTATATTTCACCGTTAGAACAGTCTGGAACTACATTTTGGGTGAGTTTTATAAATAAAAATTTTTCGATGAAAAAAGTCAACAAGGGTCCCCCCCTATGTGAGGTGAAAAAAATTTTTAGATCGAAAAAACGACCTCAGATTCGTATTTTTCACCCTAAAAACAGTCTGAAAACTACATTTTGGGTAAATTTTATAAATAAAAATTTTTCGATGAAAAACTTCGAGAAGGGTCCCCCCTTGGGGAGGTGGAAAAAAATATATTCAGATCGGAAAAACGACCTCAAATTCGTATTTTTCACCCTAAAAACAGTCTGAAAACTACATTTTGGGTGAATTTTATGAATAAAAATTTTTCGATGAAAAACGTCGACGAGGGTCCCCCCTATGTGAGGTGGAAAAAAACATTTTCAGATCGAAAAAACGACCTCAGATTCGTATTTATCACCCTAAAAACAGTCTGAAAACTACATTTTGGGTGAGTTTTATAAATAAAAATTTTTAGATGGAAAACTTCGAGAAGGGTCCCCCCTTGGGGAGGTGGAAAAAAATATATTCAGATCGGAAAAACGACCTCGAATTCGTATTTATCACCCTAAAAACAGTCTTAAAACTATATTTTGGGAGAGTTTTATAAATAAAAATTTTTCGATCAAAAACGTCGATTTTTCGATGAAAAACGTCGACAAGGGACCCCCCTATGATAGGTGGAAAAAAATATTTTCAGATCGGAAAAACGACCTCAGATTCGTATTTTTCACTCTAAGAACAGTCTGGAACTACATTATGGGTGAGTTTTATAAATAAAATTTTTTCGATCAAATACGTCGATTTTTCGATGAAAAACGTCGACATGGGGGGTCCCTATGTTAGGAGGAAAAAAATATTTTTAGATCGAAAAAAACGACCTCAGATTCGTATTTTTCACCCTAAGAACAGTCTGGAACTACATTTTGGGTGAGTTTTATAAATAAAAATTTTTCGATGAAAAACGTCGACAAGGGTCCCCCCTATGTGAGGTGGAAAAAAATATTTTCAGATCGAAAAAACGACCTCAGATTCGTATTTTTCACCCTAAAGACAGTTTGAAAACTACATTTTGGGTGAATTTTATAAATAAAAATTTTTCGATGAAAAACTTCGAGAAGGGTCCCCCCTTGGGGAGGTTGAAAAAAAAAATACTTTTAGCTCATATATAAGTATAAAACTGAATAAAAGAAAAAAATTCCGAAAAAGACGAAGTATCAGAGTAGTTTGAATTATTTACGAGTTAGGGCGATGGGTCATGTTTTGTCCACATGGTAGGCAAAAAGTAGGGCAGACGTCACCCCCCAAAAACTACGGAACTGATTTTACTAAAAAATAAGAAAGAGAAATAGCTACTTACGTCTGGGACGATGTATAGCGAGTATTTTTCACCAAAATAATGAAGTGCGTAACTCGCACAAAAGTATCTTCAACACTAAACCTCCTCGTTTACTTTTATAACATGTTAACGCAAGCCGGTAATAACATATTTATTTAGTAAGGATAAAATTTTATTGGAATGGCAAAACGAAAATATGTAATAAAATGTGTGGTTAAACCCGAGTGTTATAGACAACAATACAATTCACGAGAAATAATTTTTTTTTTTTTTGTTGCTTATAAGTATATCTCATGTCGAGTCGAAAAAGTTAAGAGATGTGGTTTTTTACCCTAAAAATGGTCAAAAACCACATTTTGGGCGAAATCAAAAGATAAAATTTTTTGAGTCAAAAAAGTGAAGAACCCTCCTTTGGTGAAATATTTTGGGGAAGTCGAAAAAAATATTTTTAAATCCCGAAACCGACATCAGAATCTCGTTTTTCACCATAAAAATGGTCAAAAACCACATTTTGGGTGAAATTAAAAAATGAAAATTCTCGAGTCGGAAAAGTGAAGAAGGGTCCCCCCTTAGGTGAAGTCGACGTTTTTATATCCCGAAACCATTCTCGTTTTTTACCATGAAAATAGTCAAAAACCACATTTTGAAGAAAAATAAAAAAAAAGTTTTTCCCAAATGTCACTCAAAGTCTGTAGTCCCCTTCTTACCCCAGGGGGATGAGGCAGCGGGACAACCATAAAAAAAGTCGACACAATCGTCCTCCGGAAATGATTCATCACTCACTAATTTTGAGACAGGTTCCCTAATTATTCTCTACATGAGTTGATGACGTCACATATTGAGTTGTTTAGTTAAACCATCATTAGTATTGAGTCGAGAGCAATTATCGTCCATTTCTATCCCTCACTCCACCTTTTTGGAGGCCACGCGGTCAGTTATAGAGGAGATCCCCTTGTTTCCCTATGATAATTTTAACGACTATGAACAATTGATGTTTCCCAATTCAGTTTGGATTCATTTAAAATTATGTTCACAAAATTATATTTTAACTATTAAAACTTTCTCAAATTCTATCATTTTGCCATACCCAAATAACTAACAATACATTTAGAAAATTAAAATGTTCCATTATTCAGTATTTCCTTGAGGTCCATGTTTTTACATTTGATTTCATATCAGTGTACAGAGGGAGTTTTCACATGCAAATTGTGTTAATTATGGGAAGATAATTTTTGAAAAGTGGAAGGGGAGGGGAGAGCTTTTAGAGTTTATTAGGGGGGAGGCTTTTAGGGTTTATTGGGGGGTGTAATTTCCACGTATTAAAGTCGGAGGAAAGAAAACGTTTTTCCTATTATTGCCTTTTAATGTTTTTCCCTCTCATCCGGATTTTTATTATTAATTATGTATTTCAGTTTATTAAAAGAGTTTTAATTTAATGAATATGAAACATTGAGAATTTTTAAAAGAGACAGGTTTAGAGTGAGAGAGAAAATAATTTGAAGGGAAAAAAATGAGTTTCATGTTATAAATTTAGTGGGTCGGTAGGTAAAAAATATTCTCTTTTGAAATACGGAAAAAGAGACAACGGAGGTTAAGTAATGGAGCGATTTTTATTTTTATCTTCCTCCTTAGAAAAAAAAAAATTCTTTTCTTTTCTCTTTTCGCCTAATGACAATCCGTTTCATAAATTCCCAACAAGCTACGACGAATTGATTCACTCCTTGGGTTACTCGATTTACATAATCTTCGACTTCGTTTTCGGAAGGTATAAATGAGGCTTTTTTTCCATTCAATATTTTTTTAGGTTAGTTGGCTTACTTTTTATTTTTTGATTTCACCCAAAATGTGGTTTTTGACCATTTTTAGGGTGAAAAACAAAAATCTGAAGTCGGTTTTGGGATACAAAAACATTTTTTTCGACTTCACTAAAGGGGGGACCCTTCTTCACTTTTTCGACCTGAAAATTTTTATTTTTTGATTTCACCCGAAATGTGGTTTTTGACCATTATTAGGGTGAAAAACAAGAATCCGAGGTCGTTTTTGGGATACAAAAACATTTTTTTCGACCTCACCAAAGACTCTTCTGTCACTTTCTTCGACTCGAAATCTCATCTTCTGATTTTAACACCCAAAATGGGGTTTTTGACCATTTTTAGGGTGAAAAACAAGAATCTGAAGTCGTTTTTGGGATACAAAAACATTTTTTTCGACCTCACCAAAGGGGGGACCCTTCTTCACTTTTTCAACTTGAAAATTTTTATTTTTTAATTTCACCCAAAATGTGGTTTTTGACCATTTTTAGGGTGAAAAACAAGAATCTGAAGTCGTTTTTGGGATATAAAAATATTTTTTTCCACCTCACCAAAGGGGGGACCCTTCATCACTTTTTCAACCTGAAAATTTTTATTTTTTGATTTCACCCAAAATGTGGTTTTTGACCATTTTTAGGGTGAAAAACAAGAATCCGAGGTCGTTTTTGGGATATAAAAATATTTTTTTCGACCTCACCAAAGGGGGGGACCCTTTTTCACTTTTTCAACCTGAAAATTTTGATTTCATCAAAAATGTGATTTTTGACCAATTTTAGGGTGAAAACAAGAATCCGATTTTTTGGGGGTTATCCGCAACGACGATACCAGACTTTGATATTTATCACACACTTAAAAGCTTAAAGATTTTTTAGTTATAAAGAAAGAGTCCAAGAAAAAAAAATTATTTAAAAAAAATGAAAGACTGGACTATTTGTGTTGGAAAGTGACTAAAAAAAGGGCATGGAAGCCCCCGGCTTATCTCAAACGTTTGCGTTTATTTATCCCGAAAGTTAACTTTTTAGAAAGGGATGGCTGGGGGTGAAGAGGGTGCTTTGATATAGGTACGTAGGTATTTGATATAGGTTTCCTGTGTTTTACAACGGCTATCTCGGAGGCACTGCGGAATTTAATTTATCCCACGTTCTTTTTACTTATTCAACAGTTTGGACAGAGGTACTTTAATAAATCAAGTATTTCTTCATTATCCCATGTCTGAATTTTCTCCTACAATATATTACCCGGTTTAATATTCTATAGGACAAGAAGGTAGTAGCATGAAAATGTACGGAGGGAGAAGCCACTGCTTAATTTACAGAACTTTTACAATGTAAACTAACAACAAAAAAATCCACTTAAAAAACGTAAAAAAAGCTATAAAATTCCAGCTTTAGTATTTTTGAATACCAGGCCTACACAAGGTAGGAGGAGGTCAGGTCTGGGATTTTGGTGGAAAACAATCTTTTTTACCATATACAGGTAGAGTGAGAACTTCTATCGAAAACTGGCCATTAAAATTTTTTTTCATTTTTGACTATCGATATCTCCCGAACGGCTAAACCGATTTTAACTTTGGAAAACTCATTAGACGCAGAATTTAATAATCTTTCTTTTTTAACTTCGTGGTTAAGTCGCTAAAATGCGTTGTTTTTGCGCTAGAGATCAAAAACTGAAAAAAGTTCTGAATTTGGCCGGTTTTTTCAAAATGGACGAAGCACAGGAGGGGTGACGCAAACTTGGATTTAGAACTACCAAATGGTCCTAAACAAGACTTTTTTTATAAAAATAAAAATAAGTTCACTATTTTATGATTTCATCTTGTTTAGGACCATTCGGTAGTTCTAAATCCAAGTTTGCGTCACCCCTCCTGTGATTCGTCCATTTTAAAAAAACCAGCATAATTTGGCGTTTTTTTCAGTTTTTGATCTCTAGCGCGAAAAAAATTCATTTTAGGGACTTAACCACTAAGTTAAAAAAGAAAGATTATTAAATTTTGCGTCTAGTGAGTTTTCCAGAGCCTAAATCAGTAAAGCCGTTCAGGAGATATAGATGTTTATAAAAATTATGCTTTTTTTTAAGGTCGGTTATTGATAGTTTTTGATCTCTAGCGCGAAAAAAATGCATTTTAGCGGCTTAATTACTAAGCTAAAAAAGAAAGATTATTAAATTTTGCGTCTAATGAGCTTTCCAGAACCAAAATCGTTCCAGCCGTTCAGGAGATATCGATGTTTAACAATGAAGCTTTTTTTATGGTCGGTTTTTGATAGTTTTTGATCTCTAGCGCAAAGAAAGTGCATTTTAGCGACTCTATCACAAAGTTAGAAATTAAAGATTATTAAATTATGCGTCTAATGAGCTTTCCAGAACCAAAATCGGTCCAGCCGTTCAGGAGATATCGATGTTTAAAAATGACGCTTTTTTTTAAGGTCGGTTTTTGATCTCTAGCTCAAAAATAATGCATTTTAGCGACTTAACCACTAAGTTAAAAAAGAAAGATTATTAAATCCTGCGTCTAATAAACTTTCTAAAGTCAAAATCGGTCCAGCCGTTCGGGAGATATCGAAGGTCAAAAAGCACCCTTTTTTTAATGGCCAGTTTTAGATTTTGCTTGCTATAGAAGTTAAAAATGAAATTTCTATTGTGGCTGAAGTTGTAATCCACCGAATTCCTAAAACAATTCCGTATAATCTTTCTTTTTTTCTGAAATATTTATCTATTCAAAAAGTTCTGAATTAAAAAAAACACGTTTCCATGAATAATTTAAAGTTGTGAGCCAATAAAAAAAGTTAATCTTTAAGGGAAGAAAGTTTAATACAATTACCCGCTCTAATTTAGAGGAGCAATAGTCCGGATGATTAGGGAAGAAGAAAAAAGGTTCGTTTGTTACTTCTTAAAGTACTTAATCCTGAATAGATAAGGTCGTCGGGTTAAGGTGTAAAGTGAAATTTGTTTTGGGGCGAGAGGTGAAGGGGGGTTAGGATTCAATTCAATTACAATGAGTCTGTTGGCGGAAGTAAGTGATTAAAATTTTGTACCCTGAAGAGACCTCGACGTTTGGAGGTAATGAACGTTCGGGAGATAGAGGGAATAAGAAAAGTTTAGCTCCGCTCCTCCGGTGTAACAGTAACACTAAGGGTTTTCTCCATTATTGATCTCAAGAGTTCTTTTGAGTACGTGTAAGTTGTTAAGAAAATTGCTTACACGGAACTTGCCAGAGCTGGAGATAAAAGATGCAATCACATAAAGGTTGACTTCTTCATAGAATGCTTCTCTCTACTAAACAATCAAACAAGAAAACCACGTATTTTGACTGGATCGAAACCAATTTAATTTGAGAAAATAACGAGAGGAGGGAGCGACAAAAAATCGAATCCTTTATCTACAACATAAAGAAAACCCTGTCCATGAGAGATGATTGATTGGTTTCATATAATCTTTTTTCTTTAATAATCCTCATTTTTATATACTTTTTTTAAATCTTACAACCTCTTTCTTTTATGCCCTTAAATCCCCTTAAATAAGTGTTCCTTTTTTTGAATTTTATGTCCATCCACATTTATGGATTTTGCGGAAAAACTAAAAGTCCGAGAAAGTCGCTAGTAAACTCATTTTAAAGATAATTGAAAGCCAAAGGGCAAATACTTAATGACAAATTTTGATATAACGATTTAGGCAATTTTTTAAAATCAAAAATTAGCAAGTTTGTTTATCAGTTGGTAACAAGTTTATATACTTTTTTATTCTAATACCGTTTAAATGAGACTAGTCCCGACTTTCTAGGACCACCCGTTCTTGAGAGCGATAAATGTATAGTGAAGTGAGCAATTTTGATCAAAAACTATATAAAACCGGTCCAAAAAAAGGTGTAATTTTTGAACATCGATATCTCCTGAACGGCTAGACCGATTTTGGTTCTGGAACGCTCATTAGACGCAGAATTTAATAATCTTTAATTTTTAACTTCGTAGTAGAGTCGCTAAAATGCATTGTTATGCGCTAGAGATCAAAAACTATATAAAAACCGATCCAAAAAACGTGTCATTTTTGAAACATCGATATCTCCTGAACGGCTAAACCGATTTTGGTTCTGGAAAGCTCATTAGACGCAGAATTTAATAATCTTTAATTTTTAACTTCGTAGTAGAGTCGCTAAAATGCATTGTTATTGCGCTAGAGATCAAAAACTATATAAAACCGATCCAAAAAAACGTGTCATTTTTGAACATCGATATCTCCTGAACGGCTAAACCGATTTTGGCTCTGGAAAGCTCATAAGACGCAGAATTTATTAATCTTTAATTTTTAACTTCGTAGTAGAGTCGCTAAAATGCATTGTTTTTGCGCTAGAGATCAAAAACTATATTAAACCGGTCTAAAAAAAGGTGTCATTTTTGAACATCGATATCTCCTGAACGGCTAAACCGATTTTGGTTCTGGAAAGCTCATTAGACGCAGAATTTAATAATCTTTAATTTTTAACTTTGTGGTAGAGTCGCTAAAATGAATTTTCTTTGCGCTAGAGATCAAAAACTATCAAAAATCGTCTATAAAAAAAGCTTCATTTTTAAACATCGATTTCTCTTGAACGGCTAGACCGATTTTGGTTCTGGAAAACTCATTAGACGCAAAATTTAATAGTCTTTCTTTTTAAACTTCGTAATTAAGTCGCTAAAATGCGTTGTTTTTGCGCTAGAGATCAAAAACTATATACAACCGGTCCAAAAAAAGGTGTCATTTTTGAACATCGATATCTCCTGAACGGCTGAACCGATTTTGGTTTTGGAAATCTCATTAGACGCAGAATTTAATAATCTTTAATTTTTAACTTCGTACTAGAGTCGCTAAAATGCATCGTTTTTGCGCTAGAGATCAAAAACTATATAAAACCGATCCAAAAAAACGTGTCATTTTTGAACATCGATATCTCCTGAACGGCTGAACCGATTTTGGCTCTGGAAAGCTCATTAGATGCAGAATTTAATAATCTTTATTTTTTAACTTCCTGGTAGAGTCGCTAAAATCCATCGTTTATTCGCTAGAGATCAAAAACCGACCTTAAAAAAATCGACATTTTTTAACATCGATAACTTCTGAACTGCTGGACCGATTTTGGCTCTGGAAAGCTCATTAGACGCATAATTTAATAATCTTTCTTTTTTAACTTGGTGGTTAAGTCGCTAAAATTCAGGTAGTTCGCTAAAATTTGCGCGAGAGATGAAAAACTAAAAAAGTTCCAAATTTGGCCGGTTTTTTCAAAATGGCGGCTGGTAGTGGGGATACGTAAACTTGGATTTAGAACTACCTAATGGTCCTAAACAATATAAAATCAAAAACTGGAGCACCTTTTGCAATTTGGGGCCCTTTTTTACCTATTTCTCTTGGATGGAAAAAGAAAGCATGCTTATGGATATTCTGTAAAATGTTAAAAGGTCAAAATTGTTAATAATTGACCTGGGAACGTATCAGAACTTTTTAATAAAAATCCCTCTGCGGTTGACCTCGTATAAATCCGTAGAAGGAACGTTAAAGGGTTAGTCCGGTGATGGCGAGGGGTGGTGGTGGAGGGTGGGGGGCTAAATGATCACTGGAAGGGGGTCGGAAGGGGGATCGTGGCAGTTGAATAATTAAGAAGAGGGAACCTTGCGCTCTTTCGTTTACATCCACTTACTTGAAAACAAAGTCCGACGTTAATAATTTAACCCTTTTTTTCTAACGAAAAATACGTCCATAGATATTTCCCAAACCTGGAACAGAAAACAATACCATTATACACCTCTTTTTTTTTTCTTTCATTTTAATTTTTTTTCATACTCATTTTTTGGCTTTTTGAGAAAAGGTAATTAAATTCTCTACAACTTTCACGAAATAAATATTTTTCTCAGATGAAGTCTTCCCTCCTTAGAGCTCAAAATATAAAAAATTTTCGTCCTCTCGTAGCTCAAATAGTGTTGCTCCTCCAAAAAATTATACTGAATTAAATTTATAGGAAATTTAATAAGCTTTAATTTTGTACTTGACACTTTTTCACCTACGACGTACGGTTTTCGAGATATAGACGAAAAACCGTAAAAATTTGCCTTTAAACCTCCCTGGACTACAGATTCCTTTGAAATCGTTATTTTTTTAGGAAGTTAGACCAGCCCATGTTTTCTTTAGAATCGTTTGATGAAAAGTTTGTTTTTAAATATATAAAATTGTTATTGGTTCAATCGTAGTAAACAGAATTAAAAATCTAATAACCATTTTCGATGGCGATGTTCCAATAATTTAATTGGATGCTACATCCTACTATAATTTAATTGGACAAATTTAATCAAAACATAAGTTTCTTGTTTGAGGCTCTCCTTCAAACTTCCCAATCCTAAACCTTTACTTACAACTTGTACAATACGACTTTTTTTAATTTATTTTGTTTTGTTGTTTTTATGTACCTTTTTTTATTCACCCCCAGTCCTACCTATTGATCTTTTTAATTAAATTTTCTACAACTTTCAAGATTGCTTAGATGGAGATCAGAGATCAAAATTAAAAATCACGTTTTTCGTCGCCTCGTCGCTCAGATAGGGTTTGTCCAACAAAAATTTATACTAAATTAAATTTGTAGGAAATTTAATAGGCTTTAATTTTGTACTTAATACTTTTTCACCTACGACGTACGGTTTTCGAGATAAAGACGAAAAACCGTAAAAATTTGCCTTTTTATGTGCAAATAACAATAGAAAAAGGTCGTTCTAGGTTTTAAAATAAAGAGTGCATTCCGAGTTTAACGTTTAGAACTCAAAAGGGGAAGAAATTACTTCTAATCTTTTAAATATGTTATCCGAAGAGGGAATCTCCTCGGGAGCCCGAAGGCCATTCTCGCAACGAGTTTACATGAAACCTCAAGTTTACTCGAGTTGGACGAGTACGCTTCCCTCTTCCCTAGATAGAGATCCCATACGCGATATGAGACTCTACTAATGCATGATGATATACCATACGGAGAAGTTTCGTCGAAAGGAGATTCCTTTATACAGACATCATGCGGGAACTTTTCCTCTTTTATTTTATGTCCTCGTAAATTTATGAACGTATAGTTTTTATTTAACAACTTAGTTATGAATTATAGTAATAAAAGATAATGACAAAACACCGTTTTTGTTGCTTTTTGTGTCGGAATTTTTCCGTGACTGAATCATTTAAAGGATGAGGAGGTTAACAGGGCAGAGGTTAACAGTAGATGAGTATTCATTAGTGAGTCATGACCTATCCAGATGATATTTTTGTTAATTCTGCCTTGTAAAAGAATTGAGAAGTAAAAAATATTCTTGCTACCTATTGAGCAGTAGTTACCAAACTGGGGGACATTTTTAAAGCCTAATTTTGGTCATAAAACCTCGAAATGAACATTTATATAGCCTAATTTTTGTCAAAAAAAACTTCAAAATCAACATTTAAAAAGCCAAATGTTCGTCAAAAACCTCAAAATCAACATTTATTAAGAATAATTTTGGTCAAAAAGACTTGAAATCAACATTAATAAAGCCAAATTTTCGTGAAAAACCTCAAAATCAACATTAGAAAAGCCTAATTTTAGTCAAATAACCTCCAAATCAACGTTTATGATGCCTAATTTTCGTCCAAAAACCTCAAAATTGACATTTGAAAAGGCTAATTTTCGTCCAAAAACCTCAAAATCAACATTTAAAAAGCCAAATTTTCGTCAAAAACCTCAAAATCAACATTTGTAAAGCCTAATTTTAGTCAAATAACCTCCAAATCAACATTTATGAAGCCTAATTTTCGTCCAAAAACCTCAAAATCGACATTTGAAAAGCCAAATTTTCGTCAAAAACCTCAAAATCAACATTTGTAAAACCCTCCATCCAGCCGTATGTTTCCAAGTTTTAGGTCCGTTGTATTTGTCCACTTGAATGTCATCTTAATAAAACGATTGATCAAGATCTTTATATTGAAAAAAGAAAGGCCGAAAAAATAACAAAATATTGCCCCAAGAAAAAGAACAAAATTCCTAATATATTTTTGATATAAATAAAACGTTTGGAGCGTTACTATGCTGTAAAAGGAGGATGGAATAAATTTATACACCAATAAACACTAGATTGACTTCTTTTCCCGAGGGTCAAAGGAGCCTGACATAGTGTCACGAATCGATTGGATCCTTAACTTATTCCTGGAACATGCAAAACGGTCATCCTGTCAGCCTCTTCGATAAAACCCTTTGAATCTACTATTTATTTATTCTGATCCACAAGAAGGTTTTCATTTACGTCTTATTCAAATTGACTTTTTTTTTCACTAGAAAATATTACATTCTATAATTACTTTTATGTTTATGTTTATGTGACTTCAGATTCTTGTTTTTCGCCCTAAAAATGGTCTAAAACTACATTTTGGGTGAAATCGAAAAATGAAAATTTTCGAGTCGAAAAAGTGAAGAAGGGTTCCCCCTTTGGTGAGGTCGAAAAAAATGTTTTTGCATCCCAAAACCGACTTCAGATTTTTGTTTTTCACCCTGAAAATGGTCAAAAACCACATTTTGGGTGAAATCAAAAAATAAAATTTTTCGAGTCGAAAACGTGAAGAAGGGTCCCCCCTTTGGTGAGAACGAAAAAAATGTTTTTGTATCCCAAAACCGACTTCAGATTCTTGTTTTTCACCCTGAAAATAGTCAAAAACCACATTTTGGGTGAAATCAAAAAATAAAATTTTTCGAGTCGAAAACGTGAAGAAGGGTCCCCCCTTTGGTGAGAACGAAAAAAATGTTTTTGTATCCCAAAACCGACTTCAGATTCTTGTTTTTCACCCTGAAAATAGTCAAAAACCACATTTTGGGTGAAATCAAAAAATAAAATTTTTCGAGTCGAAAACGTGAAGAAGGGTCCCCCCTTTGGTGAGGTCGAAAAAAATGTTTTTGTATCCCAAAACCGACTTCAGATTCTTGTTTTTCACCCTGAAAATAGTCAAAAACCACATTTTGGGTGAAATGAAAAAATAAAATTTTTCGAGTCGAAAACGTGAAGAAGGGTCCCCCCTTTGTTGAGGTCGAAAAAAATGTTTTTGTATCCCAAAAACGACTTCAGATTCTTGTTTTTCACCCTGAAAATAGTCAAAAACCACATTTTGGGTGAAATCAAAAAATAAAATTTTTCGAGTCGAAAACGTGAAGAAGGGTCCCCCCTTTGGTGAGGTCGAAAAAAAGGTTTACGTCTTATTCAAATTGACTTTTTTTTCACGAGAAAATATTACATTCTATAATTACTTTTATGTCTAAAAATTGATCATAATTTAAAAAAATTATCATTTCATAAAATGGTTACGAATGGTTGGGAGGCTGATGAAGTGAATATTCGGAGGGGAAAGCATAAAGGACTCCTTTAGCTTTAAATCAGCTGATGAAATTACCTTGTAAGTGCCTTGAAATTGGATTATACCTCGTGACTTTCTACTCAGGAGTTAGGTGCCATAGAATATTTTATAGAGAGAAACCTAATAGGGATTAGATAGAAGATACAAAAGAATGGACCGGAGTGGAAAAAATTTTAATCTCTCCATACTCAGTCTCAAGAGGCCACTTTATTACTTTTTCGTATTAAGAAGCTCGAATTTCACATTTGTCTACCTTTTGCTAAAAATGACGTTTTCTCGGCTTAAATGACAAGGGAAGACACAGGAGGGAAGTTGGGACCGGGCTTGGGCGTTTAAGCGCTTTTTCAGGCCTCTTATTCAAGTAAACGTAAACTATAAGCAATAAAATATTCAGATTCATATTCAAGTGGTTTTTCGAAAATATCCTCAATAGCAGAGGTTCCCAGACTTTTTCAAAGTGCGGCCCCCTTTTAAATTAATGAAAATCTTTGCGCTCTCCACCCAAAATGTTCTGAATGTTAACTTTGAGGTTTTTTGACGAAAATTAGGCATTTATAAATGTTGATTTTGAGGTTTTTGACGAAAATTTGGCTTCATAAATGTTGATTTTGAGGTTTTTTGACTAAAATTGGGCTTTACAAATGTTGATTTTGAGGTTTTTGACGAAAATTTGGCTTCATAAATGTTGATTTCGAGGTTTTTTTTGACTAAAATCCGTTGTATTTGTCCCGCCACCACTTGAATGTCATCTTAATGAATCTCATATGGGTTTTGGGACTTCCAAGGTCGAACATAGTAGCACGAGCTAATAAACATCGACTTTTGGAGAATATTATTAGTTTTTATAACAAAAATAAATTTAAAAAAAATTTTTTTCTTTGACAGTAAATATTTTCCGTGACGGTTTTCTTTCTTTTTTTTTCCTGTCTTGTATTTCTTCAAGTTCATTTGGATTGTCGTCGGAAGGTGGGTGGGGAGTGAGAAAGAGAAAAGGGAAAAAAGGCATCTACACTTCATTTTGATAAAGTTGTTCACTTGAGTTTTAGGAAGTTGGGTTTCTTCTATGTCTGACGAATATGAGTTGTTTGTTTGTTTGGAGTACCCGGAAGGACATATGTTTCTCGGTCTCGTTTGACTTCGGTTTTCTCCTTCCTTCTGTTTACGACCAAAAAGAGGAAAGTACCTCAACTTTCTATAAAGAAAAGTGAAAACTATTTAGACTGGCGCCTTAATGTTTTTCATTTCAAAACCGACTTGGAATCCAAATTGAAGAAATTCCCGATTCATTCACTTAATTGGCAGAAACAACCGATCACCAGGGGAGGGCCAATTTTAACTAAAATAGGATTTAAAAAAAGCTGAAAGAGCAAAAAATTCGAGATACTGAAACATTTCACAGGGGCCTGGGCTATTCGAGGGAAAATCGAGGTTTTAAGAGTTAATTTTTCGTCGAAAAAACTTCGAAATCGAGGTTTTAAGAGTTAATTTTTCGTCACAGAAAAACTTCGAAATCGAGGTTCTAAGAGTTATTTTTTTCGTATAAAAAACTTCGAAATCGAGGTTTTAAGAGTAATTTTTCGTTAAAAAACTTCGAAATCGAGGTTTTAAGAGTTAATTTTTAGTCGAAAAACTTCGAAATCGAGTGTAGCTGGGCTATTCAATAAGTAAATAAACACGGAAATTGCACTTTGAACGCTGATTCTGAGATTTTGACTCTTTTGAACTATTTCTAGTTTCAGTAACATTGTCTCTTGAACGCTGATTGTTTGTTTTTGTAAACAAACGGAAATTCGGCTTTATAAACGTTGACTTTGAGGTTTTTGACGAAAATTTGGCTCTTAAACCTTTGATTTTGAGGTTTTTGGACGAAAATTAGGCTCTTAAAACTTTGATTTTGAGGGTTTTTAAGAAAAATTGACTCTTATAATGTCGATGTTAAGGTTTTTGCTGAAAAATAGCGTTAAAATATGTTCAGAATGAGAAGAAAAACTAAATTTTTGGGGGATATTTAGAAAAGGCCGGTCTAGTGGATGCGCCCGGTGGGCCGAAAACGGCCGAAACGCCCCTGCCGATCACCGATCATTTTCAACGGTTTTAGCTTGTTTAAAAGATGAGAAAAGACACATTTTATAAATTAATTCCATGCCAGTCACACATTTGACAGAAAGGATGTGGTTCAATTAATACGAATGCGGGCATAAGACATAATTTTGACGGTTGGTTAATTTACTTCTTTTTTTTTATAAGGGAGGGTTTCTGAAAATATTTTAGAGTAGTTAGTAGTTGGCCGGACATCTAGTTCAGTAACATCCTCAAATGTAAATTAACCCGGAGGGACTTAAAGGGCTAATTGCGCTAGGCATTATTAAGAGATTTAAACACTCTCCACCCATGAATGAGTTTGTTTTATTGCTAATGTTCTCCTCGACGGACTAATTGGAACTCAAAAAGTTCATTCTTGTAACTCAAGAATCTGAAGTCGGTTTCGGGATAAAATAACATTTTTTTTGAGCTCACCAAAGGGGGCCCTTCGTCACTTTTTCGAACTGAAAATTTTAATTTTTTGATTTCACCCAAAATGTGGTTTTTGACTATTTTTATGGTGAAAAACAAGAATCTGAAGTCGGTTTTGGGATAAAAAAACATTTTTTTCGACTTCACCAAAGGGGGGACCCTTCTTCACTTTTTGGACTCGAAATTTTCATTTTTTGATTTCACCCAAAATGTGGTTTTTGACCATTTTCAGGATAGAAAAACAAGAATCTGAAGTCGGTTTTGGGATACAAAAACATTTTTTTCGACTTCACCAAAGGGGGGACCCTTCTTCACTTTTTCGACTCGAGAATTTTCATTTTTTGATTTCACCCAAAATGTGGTTTTTGACCATTTTTAAGGTGAAAAACAAGAATCTGAAGTCGGTTTTGGGATACAAAAACATTTTTTTCGACCTCACCAAAGGGGGGACCCTTCTTCACTTTTTCGACTCGAAAATTTTCATTTTTTGATTTCACCCAAAATGTGGTTTTTGACCATTTTCAGGGTGAAAAACAAGAATCTGAAGTCGGTTTTGGGATACAAAAACATTTTTTTCGACCTCACCAAAGGGGGGACCCTTCTTCACTTTTTCGACTCGAAAAATTTTCATTTTTTGATTTCACCCAAAATGTGGTTTTTGACCATTTTTAGGGCGAAAAACAAGAATCTGAAGTCGGTTTTTGGGATACAAAAACATTTTTTTCGACTTACCAAACGGGGGGACCCTTCTTCACTTTTTCGACTCGAGAATTTTCATTTTTTGATTTCACCCAAAATGTGGTTTTTGACCATTTTCAGGGCTAAAAAAACAAGAATCTGAAGTCGGTTTTGGGATATAAAAACATTTTTTTCGACCTCACCAAAGGTGGGACCTTCACTTTTTGGGCCCGAATATTTTCATTTTAATTTTGTTATCTGTTTCACCTTCATAACACTTAATTAATCTCCTTTTAGGTTAATAACTGAATTTTGACATCCCTAAAATTCCATTCAAACAACAAAGATTAATAATATTTTCAGACTCGCTGCTTTTAATGACGTTATAAACTAATTCCCTATACTTTATTTTGCTAACCTGTCCAGCCTGAGCACAATCGAATTATGATATTAATACTATATAACTTAATTATTGAAGGAAATTAGCGATCCCATGTAGTGATAGAAAGAGTAACTAATCCTTTAATTATAAAAATTTTTCTCTTATGGTTAAAAAATTGTGCTTTTGAGATAATTTTAAGAACAAATAGCGCTACAAATTGCCACCAGCTCGGTTTCGATATCCATAAAAATTAGGGGTTTTACAGAATTTTGAAAGAAAAAATCCATTTCTGTCTCACTGTGCTCTGTTTCGATGATATTTTGTTGAATTTGGAAGAAAAGGAAAACAATCTGAGTGACTCCCGAGTCTGACAAAGAGCCCGAAATTGGCCGTCAAGTCCGCCTTTTTTTTTATTGAGAAATATAAAAACGAGAATACGATCAAAGATTCGTAATAATGTTTAACGAGCGTTTTGTCGTTCTCGGCGAATTATTGACAATAGCGAAGAGAAAGAAGGCCGAGGAAATTGAAAACTCCCATGAAAAGACTCGGGAGGTAATAATTTTTAGTGACAATAAAGGCGTCCCTTTGAAAATTGTCTCCTCACGTGCGTTAGCCATTGATTTAAAGTTCAGTCAAAACAAACACATTTTCGAGTTTTTTCAGAAAAATCAGTTTTCTTAGGGATGGTTAGGGATGGTTCACTTTTTCATTAAAGAAAATTTTCATTTTTTGATTTCACCCAAAATGTGGTTTTTGACCATTTTCAGGGTGAAAAACAAGAATCTGAAGTCGGTTTTGGGATATAAAAACATTTTTTTCGACCTCACCAAAGGGGGGACCCTTCTTCACTTTTTCGACTCGAAAATTTTCATTTTTTGATTTCACCCAAAATGTGGTTTTTGACCATTTTCAGGGTGAAAAACAAGAATCTGAAGTCGGTTTTGGGATACAAAAACATTTTTTTCGACCTCACCAAAGGGGGGACCCTTCTTCACTTTTTCGACTCGAGAATTTTCATTTTTTGATTTCACCCAAAATGTGGTTTTTGACCATTTTTAGGGCGAAAAACAAGAATCTGAAGTCGGTTTTGGGATACAAAAACATTTTTTTCGACCTCACCAAAGGGGGGACCCTTCTTCACTTTTTCGACTCGAAAATTTTCATTTTTTGATTTCACCCAAAATGTGGTTTTTGACCATTTTTAGGGCGAAAAACAAGAATCTGAAGTCGGTTTTGGGATATAAAAAACATTTTTTCGACCTCACCAAAGGGGGGGACCCTTCTTCACTTTTTGGACTCAAAAATTTTCATTTTTTGATTTCACCCAAAATGTGGTTTTTGACCATTTTTAGGGCGAAAAACAAGAATCTGAAGTCGGTTTTGGGATACAAAAACATTTTTTTCGACCTCACCAAAGGGGGGACCCTTCTTCACTTTTTCGACTCGAAAATTTTCATTTTTTGATTTCACCCAAAATGTGGTTTTTGACCATTTTTAGGGTGAAAAACAAGAATCTGAAGTCGGTTTTGGGATACAAAAACATTTTTTTCGACCTCACCAAAGGGGGGACCCTTCTTCACTTTTTCGACTCGAAAATTTTCATTTTTTGATTTCACCCAAAATGTGGTTTTTGACCATTTTCAGGGTGAAAAACAAGAATCTGAAGTCGGTTTTGGGATAAAAAAACATTTTTTTCGACCTCACCAAAGGGGGGACCCTTCTTCACTTTTTCGACTCGAAAATTTTCATTTTTCGATTTCACCCAAAATGTGGTTTTTGACCATTTTTAGGGTGAAAAACAAGAATCTGAAGTCGGTTTTGGGATACAAAAACATTTTTTTCGACCTCACCAAAGGGGGGGACCCTTCTTCACTTTTTCGACTCGAAAATTTTATTTTTTGATTTCACCCAAAATGTGGTTTTTGACCATTTTCAGGGTGAAAAACAAGAATCTGAAGTCGGTTTTGGGATACAAAAACATTTTTTTTCGACCTCACCAAAGGGGGGACCCTTTTTCACTTTTTCGATTCGAAATTTTTTTTTATTTTTGGAAAACGACCACAAAAAACGTAAAAGGGTATTTCGAGACAAAACAATGTTTTAGGCCGCATTTAAACAAAACGGGAAAGCTTAAAATGAATCGAATTACCAGCGGCCACCGGGATCAATGACGGAATCGGATTTATTTGAACAGGTCCTCCGGTTAATCGAAAGTCAGAAATACCTTTGTAGATGCGGATACCCGCTATCAAAGGAACACCTAATTTTTTAATTTGATTCTACTCTGTGGGGGAAAAGCTTTTGTTTTTCTCCATTTGTTTCTATAAAACATTTCAAACGCTATAAATTAAAATAAAATATTCCAGTCTTTAATTTGATTAAAAAGGTGTTTTCTGGTCTGGTAGTTATGATCGGTGGATTCAATAATTTTGAAGTTTTTGACGAAAATTGCCTCATTAAACTTTGATTTTGAGGTTTTTGGACGAAAATTTGGCTTAACAATTAATGTTGATTTTGAGGTTTTTGACGAAAATTTTCTCTTAAAACCTTGATTTTGAGATTTCTGACGAAAAAAGCCTCTTAAAACTTTGATTTTGAGATTTTTGAAGAAAAATTGGCTCTTAAAATGTCGATTTTAAGGTTTTTGATGAAAAATATCCTTATAATATGTTCAGAAAGAAAATAAAAACTTAATTTTTGGAAGATATTTGAAAAAAAAAATTTGATCCTGCCCACGCCCCCCCTCCCCTGGGAACAGCTTACGCCCCCCCCCACTCACAGTTTGGGAACCACTGCCCCATCGTGTCAATTTAAAGCGAATTTGATACTGATATTGTCTTTTTATCGAGGACATATTGGATGATCCAATTATTGTTGATAGAGAATGATAGATCGCTTCCATTCTATCCATTTCCAGCCTATTAAATGATAAGTCATCACCGCTTATATGATATTTTCAAACAGTATCAGTAAACAGTAACAGTGGAAGTTAAAAAAACATCCGCTAGTAGGCGCTAGGGGCAAAAGAAAAATCTTACGTTTTAAGTTCAGGGATTAATGATACTCAGCGAATCTCCTTTTTTCAACTTTTATTGTTTTAGTCATAAAAATTATGATTTCAAATTTTTATGATTTTCAAAAAAATAAAAAAATGGCGACCTGTATTAATGTATTCTAAAACTAAAATTTAAATGAAATTTTTCAAAAAAACCAACAGTTTTTTCTGGAAAATAGATTTAAAAAAAAACATAAGATGTTGCGGGAGAAAGGAAAAGAAAGTTTAGGTGTTTGAAACCTTGGTCAAAAACCTCAAAATCAACATTTTTAAAGCCCAATTTTCGTCCAAAAATCACAAAATCAAAGTTTTAAGAGCCTGTTTTTCGTCAAAAATCTCAAAATCAAGGTTTTAAGAGCAAAATTTTCGTCGAAAACTTAAATTTTGTAAAGCCAAATTTTCTCCCAAAAACCTCAAAATCATTAAGAGACACTTTTTTGTCAAAAACCTCAGAATCAGCGTTTTTAGTGCGATTTATTTTGTCAAAAACTTCAAAATCTACATTTTTAAAACCACATTTTTCTTCAAAAACCTCAAAATTAACACTTTTTTTTGGGCGCACTGTGAAAAACGTTTTGTCACTAATTTTGACGGTTCGTTGAAAGGTAATCGAAGGATTAGATGGAAAAAAAATGAGATAAAAGAAAAAAGAGATCCATATATTATAGGTAAAGCTTATTTAATTACTTTAGGTGGAGATAATCTTGGAAATTGATCTGGAAGGATAATCGATTTTCCGGAATGTAATTGACCAGCGATACTATCGAGTGATTGACGGAGGGGGTCCGGTTATATCGGGTGTGGAGATAGCGCATGTTTCGTCCCTTTTGACGATTGATCAGTTAGGGGGGTGCCCACTTTGGATTAGATTCGGGAAACCTAAATAATACTAATGCGATGGAATTTCCCTTAACGGAGTATTGATAACAACGCCCTAGGATTCATCCTTAATGCCACTACCATCCCCTCTCCGACAACCCCTGACGGCCCCATAACTTCCCTTAGTACCAGAGATCAGCCCACTAACCCTACTATAAGAACAACTACATAATTTAATGTCTGCCAAGGACATAATATATTATACCGTGTGATACATTTAGCTCAAACCCACCCCCATCTTTCCTCCTCGAAACCGTTTACTCCACTTAATTTTTCAACGGATTGACGTATCATGATGGGAATGGAACCAGTTTCCATCATTTTTCCTCTGGTTTATTGTGGGAAAAACATCCCGACCCCTCGATCCCCCTTAAGGAAAGATGATGGAAAAAGTAACTTTTTTTATGGAAAGCATTAAGCTTGGAAAAACTAATATAAAATTTCTAAAAATAGCGCAACGAAATAGGTTCGCACGATGTGAATCTTTTACACTTTAGAAAAAAGTGAATAATTTAAGTACCAATTACAAGATAAGCTAGATTTTGAGGTTTTTTGACGAAAACTAGGCTTTAGGGAGGTTGATTTTGAGGTTTTTTTACGAAAATTTGGATATTAAAACGTTGATTCATAGGTTTATGACGAAAAAATTGTTTCTTAAAACATTGATTTTGAGATTGATGACGAAAAAATTGTCTCTTAAACGTTGATTTTTAGGTTCATGAATAAAAATTGTATCTTACTACCTTGATTTCGAGGTTTTTTGACGAAAACTAGGCTTTAGGGAGGTTGATTTTGAGGTTTTTTTTACAAAAATTTGGCTCTTAAAACGTTGATTCATAGGTTTATTATGAAAAAATTGTCTCTTAAAACATTGATTTTGAGGTACATGAAAAAAAAAAGATCTTTTTAACGTTGATTTTTAGGTTCATGAATAAAAATTATATCTTACCACCTTGATTTTGAGGTTTTTTTCGAAAATTTGGTTCTTAAAACGTTGATTCATAGGTTTAAGACGAAAAAATTGTTTCTTAAAACATTGATTTTGAGGTACATGACGAAAAAATGGTCTCTTAAACGTTGATTTTTAGGTTTATGAATAAAAATTATATCTTACCAACTTGATTTCGAGGTTTTTTGACGAAAACTAGGCTTTATGGATGTTCATTTTGAGGTTTTTTACAAAAATTTGGCTCTTAAAACGTTGATTCATAGGTTTATGACGAAAAAATTGTTTCTTAAAACATTGATTTTGAGGTTCATGATGAAAAAGTGGTCTCTTAAAACATTGATTTTGAGGTACATGACGAAAAAATGGTCTCTTAAACGTTGATTTTTAGGTTAATGAATAAAAATTATATCTTCGAGGTTTTTTTTTGACGAAAACTAGGCTTTATGGATGTTGATTTTAAGGTTTTTTTGACGAAAAATAGGCTTTATGGATGTTGATTAGGTTTTTTATAAAAATTTGGCTGTTAAAACGTCGATTCATAGGTTTATGACGAAAAAATTGTTTCTTAAAACATTGATTTTGAGGTTCATGATGAAAAAGTGGTCTCTTAAAACATTGATTTTGAGGTACATGACGAAAAAATGGTCTCTTAAACGTTGATTTTTAGGTTTATGAATAAAAATTATATCTTACCAACTTGATTTCGAGGTTTTTTGACGAAAACTAGGCTTTATGGATGTTCATTTTGAGGTTTTTTACAAAAATTTGGCTCTTAAAACGTTGATTCATAGGTTCATGATGAAAAAGTGGTCTCTTAAAACATTGATTTTGAGGTACATGACGAAAAAATGGTCTCTTAAACGTTGATTTTTAGGTTAATGAATAAAAATTATATCTTCGAGGTTTTTTTTGACGAAAACTAGGCTTTATGGATGTTGATTTTAAGGTTTTTTTTGACGAAAAATAGGCTTTATGGATGTTGATTAGGTTTTTTATAAAAATTTGGCTGTTAAAACGTCGATTCATAGGTTTATGACGAAAAAATTGTTTCTTAAAACATTGATTTTGAGGTTCATGATGAAAAAGTGGTCTCTTAAAACATTGATTTTGAGGTACATGACGAAAAAATGGTCTCTTAAACGTTGATTTTTAGGTTTATGAATAAAAATTATATCTTACCAACTTGATTTCGAGGTTTTTTGACGAAAACTAGGCTTTATGGATGTTCATTTTGAGGTTTTTTACAAAAATTTAGTCTCTTAAAACGTTGATTCATAGGTTTATGACGAAAAAATTGTTTCTTAAAACATTGATTTTGAGGTTCATGATGAAAAGTTGTCTCTTAAAATATTGATTTTGAGGTTCATGACGAAAAACTGGTCTCTTAAACGTTGATTTTTAGGTTCATGAATAAAAATTATATCTTACCAACTTGATTTCGAGGTTTTTTGACGAAAACTAGGCTTTATGGATGTTCATTTTGAGGTTTTTTACAGAATTTGGCTCTTAAAACGTTGAATCATAGGTTTATGACGAAAAAATTGTCTCTTAAAACATTGATTTTGAGGTACATGACGAAAAAATGGTCTCATAAACGTTGATTTTTAGGTTCATGAATAAAAATTTTATCTTACCACCCTTGTTGTTCTACCTATAGTACTCCTTTATAGCCCCTGGATATCGCTAATATCTCAAAATCGGCGAAAAAGTGACTTTCATCTTTTTTCCCCCTTGTTGTTCTACCTATAGTACTCCTTCATAGCCCCTAGTTATCGCTAGTTATCGCCGCTATTATCTCAAAATCGACGAAAAAGTGACTTTAATCTTTTTATCCTACCTTCTGCTAGGATATATCTGAAGGGTCGCATCAGACTGCACTTAACCTTCAAACGATGTCCTTCGATTTCAACGGGTTTTCTTTTTCCTGAGATATTGAATTATTCAAAATGCATAAATATGATTGGTAAATTGCCCAAAATAAGGTAGGTTGTTGGCGATAAAATGGTTCATTTGTCTTTTTGTTTGTCTTAGCGTGAAAGCAGTTTATTTAGAACTGGTCTCCGAACTCGGTAGGTACTTCCTCCTTTTTAGTGGCTTTCGACAGATTTATGCTTCGAAGGGGTTCTACCGATAACAATTTTAGGGCTCGCCCTTAAACTGGCCCTGTTATAGGTCTCAGGGAAAAAAGGGCCGATATCACCAATGTTGAATGTTGAATCTCAAAACATTTTCGATTATTTGATAAACATTCGGGTGGGGATGTTCCAGGGGAAATTCATCGTTGGAAATTTCGGGCGTGAACGCTTATTACCGTGTGGGTGAGGGGGTGATGGCTGAAGCGGCGTATGCGGGAGGAGGGAATGAAAATCGTGTATCATTTACGCCGCTTTATCGGAAATCGCTCTCGTAATACCCCAAGAGTTTGCGACCCTTTTAGCACGGATTGAACCTGTAATGAACTCCCGTCCATTCTGCTCAATCTCAAACGATACAAATGCCTGTTTCCATCTATTCTCTCTATAACTTCCTCTTACCTTTTCATTCTCATATTAAGCGCCATTTCTTCTACGCCATAATAAACTATTTTTCCCGCCATTTTGCGGATTCCACAGGCTAGAGGCTTATTTATTCGTGATCAGGAAGCTCTGGGGATCACGAAAAAATATATATATGAGGAATCAGGTAAACGACTATCACTGAGTCAGGAGGTAAACGACTATCACAGAGTCAGGAGGTAAACGACTATCACAGTCAGGAGCAGCTATCGCTACTATCTAACTGATCCTCAGTGATTGACCCTGAGAGAGGAGAGGGAGAAGGACTGGGGAACTAGGGCCCCGATACGGCAGTCTTCTTTCTTCTCTCTCGAGGGACACTTGGCCTTGTAAAGCCAGAGAGCCTAGGGTGTCTCACGTAGCGAATCGCGTGTGCCTTATTCTGAGATGGTTCATAGTTTGATGTTTATCATTAATTATCGTGAGTTCGAGGAGGGGGAGATACCTCCTCCAATATATATTTAATGTACACGTTGCATAACTAGAGCAATTTTGGCATGTTTTTTATCGGATTGAAATGTGAAAAAACTAAAATTGTAATGAAAAATGAGCTTTCCAAAATCTCTTTCCATAATGTACACTTTTTATTCAATATCAGAATATGTTAGGGCCAGTATATTCAGATCAGGAGGGTCGGGATTTTTATTTTGTATTAGAATATTCAATATGATCTTGGTCTTGGAATAGTGTCAAAAGAACGGTAAGCAAGCGGAAGATAAGCACGATTCCTTTTAGTAATTGGGACGAAAATTTAATACTTTTTGACGAATCAATGAAGTTCTTGTTTTTTTTCGTGTTTATTAATTTAGGGCGAATTGGGCTGCTTTTTTGTGGTAATCTGGCAACACTGCATCCCACAAAGTTGGGCTTGTGACAGTGTTGCCATTTTGGACGGTTTTTCACAAATTGGGCTACTTTTTTGGGCCCAATCTGGCAAAAATGCATCAAAAAAAGTTAGGTTTTTCACATTGTTGCCATTTGGACGGTTTTTCACAAATTGGGCTACTTTTGTGGGCCTAATCTAGCAAAAATGCATTAAAAAAAGTTGGGTTTTTTGACAGTGTTGCCCTTTTGGACGATTTATCACAAATTGGGCTACTTTTGTGGGCCCAAATCTGGCAAAAATGCATGAAAAAAATTGGGTTTTTCACATTGTTGCCATTTAGGACGATTTTTCACAAATTGGGCTACTTTTTTGGGCCTAATCTGGCAAAAATGCATCCCAAAAATTTTGGCTTTTTTGAGTTTTTTTTGTCGGTGTTGCCAATTTGGACGATTTATCACAAATTGGGCTACTTTTGTGGGCCCAATCAGGCAAAAATGCATAAAAAAAGTTAGGTTTTTCACATTGTTGCCATTTTGGACGATTTTTCACAAATTGGGCTACTTTAGCAAAAATGCATCAAAAAAAGTTAGGTTTTTCACATTGTTGCCATTTTGGACGATTTTTCACAAATTGGGCTATTTTTGTGGGCCCAATCTATCCGAACTCAAAGCACCATGCTTTCGTTTTTTAAGTGAATAATAATTTGTACCTACTAGGTAATAAATTTGATGTTTTAGCTGTTTTTTTAATGAAAACCCTGAGCTCTAGTGGTATTTTATTGAGCAGATACCTGTGCAGGGTCACCGTGTGGGGAGAACAACGTGTCATTCGTGGCTACTGCGGGCTTTTCCGCCCTTTTTCTCTTTTATAATCGTTAAAAGTTTGTGCTCCGACATAAGTTTTGGAGCATGATAACACACAATACACGGGATGCTCGTTGTTTGAAATTTATAAGAAATTAACATCTCCTCGGGACCTCCTATTTCCGGCTATAAAAGAGGACCTAAACATAAATAAAGGTCGGTAGTTTTAGGCTCACTGAATCCTGGCAGGGTACCGCGGGAAAAGCATCCTCAACCCCCATAGGACCCCCCACACGCCACTGAATTCTTCACCGTATTGATTCTTGCGTACTTTCCTAACGTGTTTTTGTGGTGTTATTTGTTTGTCCAGAATCGGGCAGTGGTGAGAGGGAGAGGAGGAAAAGTGGAAAAAATACCGTGAATGAAAAAACAATAAATAAATGGAGGGGAAAACCACTTAAATCTCCATCAGATGCGGATGATTGAAGAGTTATCTTCCAAATTAGATCTTTTCTCTCCCTCGGTGGCGACGGGGGATATCGGGGGCTTCTCATATTACTTGCAGAGAACTCTCATCGCGTACTTAGTCACACATACCGTTCGCCTCGGGTTAACTATGAATCACGCCACCCCTACCCCCCTCAATCTTCCCCTCCCACCGCACCTCCCCTCCCTATTGTTGTCAACCACGCACTACTATCATTACATTCTTTTTCTAACCCTTATATCCTCTCCTTTAAACGAGTTATACATTAAAAAGATTGCTTTTTCTCCTCTTTAGAGCGTTGCCAAAGTAAAAAAATGTTTTTCACAATAAAAATTGTGAATAACATCCGAAATCGCACAGAAGACCCTTCTTGTCAAATTTCCGTCACTTCTTAACCTTTGAAATGAGACTAGTTCTCCCGCTGATTGATAAAAACTAGAAAATTTTGACCATCGATATCTCCTGAACGGATGGACCGATCATGACGCCGGAAAGCTCGTTAGACGCAGAATGTTATAAACTTTATTTTTGTACTTAGCAATCAAGTCGCTAGAACCTATAGTTTTGGAGGTAGAGGCCAAAAACTAAAAAACATTTAAAACACTACAATCTTTTGCACCACCTTTTGCAGGATCTCCAGACTGGACTAGTAACTTGTCAATGTTGCCCATAATATATCCAAACGTGCAGACGCACAGAAGACACTTTTTGTCAAATTTCCGTCACTTCTTAACCTTTGAAATGAGACTAGTTCTCCCGCTGATTGATAAAAACTAGAAAATTTTGACCATCGATATCTCCTGAACGGATGGACCGATCATGACGCCGGAAAGCTCGTTAGACGCAGAATGTTATAAACTTTATTTTTGTACTTAGCAATCAAGTCGCTAGAACGTCTAGTTTTGGAGCTAGAGGCCAAAAACTAAAAAACATTTAAAACACTACAATCTTTTACACCACCTTTTGCAGGATCTCCAGACTGGACTAGTAACTTGTCAATGTTGCCCATAATATATCCTAACGTGCAGACGCACAGAAGACACTTTTGTCAAATTTCCGTCACTTCTAACCTTTGAAATGAACTAGCCCCACCTTTCCTCGATTGATAAAAAATAGAAAATTTTGACCATCGATATCTCCTGAACGGATGGACCGATCATGACGCCGGAAAGCTCGTTAGACGCAGAAATGTTATCAACTTTATTTTTGTACTTAGCATCAAGTCGCTAGAACCTCTAGTTTTGGAGCTAGAGGCCAAAAAACTAAAAAAACATTTAAAACACTACAATCTTTTACACCACCTTTTGCAGGATCTCCAGACTGGACTAGTAACTTGTCAATGTTGCCCATAATATATCCAAACGTGCAGACGCACAGAAGACACTTTTGTCAAATTTCCGTCACTTCTTAACCTTTGAAATGAGACTAGTTCTCCCGCTGATTGATAAAAAATAGAAAATTTTGACCATCGATATCTCCTGAACGGATGGACCGATCATGACGCCGGAAAGCTCGTTAGACGCAGAATGTTATAAACTTTATTTTTGTACTTAGCAATCAAGTCGCTAGAACCTATAGTTTTGGAGTTAGAGGCCAAAAACTAAAAAACATTTAAAACACTACAATCTTTTACACCACCTTTTGCAGGATCTCCAGACTGGACTAGTAACTTGTCAATGTTGCCCATAATATATCCAAACGTGCAGACGCACAGAAGACACTTTGTGTCAAATTTCCGTCACTTCTTAACCTTTGAAATGAGACTAGCCCCAACTCGTTCTCCCGATTGATAAAAACTAGAAAATTTTGACCATCGATATCTCCTGAACGGATGGACCGATCATGACGCCGGAAAGCTCGTTAGACGCAGAATGTTATAAACTTTATTTTTGTACTTAGCAATCAAGTCGCTAGAACGTCTAGTTTTGGAGTTAGAGGCCAAAAACTAAAAAACATTTAAAACACTACAATCTTTTACACCACCTTTTGCAGGATCTGGACTAGTAACTTGTCAATTTTGCCCATCCAAACGTGCAGACTTGACAGAATTGTACGAAAACGGTTCCTATGATTTAAGCAAATCAAAGCATTCCCCGATTTTGTTTTTACCTTCTTTAGTCGTTTACAACATCGGCGAAGCCATTTACGAAATTGAATTGCGGTGAATCGAGGAAAAATTCAAATTAACGTGGAAAGAGTCCAAAAGAGACAACAGGAGGGGTGAGCGATTGAACATGGCTGCGCATGATCGCCCTAAGAATCCCTTTCTTTTATTTATTTTGTTTGTGAAACGAAAATACTCGTATCTGCTTTTATAGCGCTAATTGATCCCAAATTCAGTATACGACAAAATAAATATATCAGCGAGAGGTGGCGATGGCTTGACGGTCAAGGGTCATTTTGACCCTTCGAGAACAAACCGATTATCCAGGAAATCACAAACTAACCCCAATAGCTTCATTTCTTTCGGGAAATTCGGCAAAAAATATTTACGAAAGGCAATTCGTTATAAATCTAGGCGTTTTTAGTAAACGCCTTTTTTCGTCAAAAACCTCAAAATCAAGGTTTCAAGAGCAAAATTTCTGTCATAAACCTCGAAATCAACATTTGTAAAGACCAATTTTCGTCCAAAAACCGCAAAATCAAAGTTTTAAGAGCCAAATTTTCGTCAAAAAACTCAAAATCAAGGTTTTAGGAGCCAAATTTTAGTCAAAAACTTAAATTTTGTAAAGCCAAAATTTAACCCAAAAACCTCAAAATCAAAGTTTTAGGAGCCTTTTTTCGTCAAAAACCTCAAAATCAAGGTTTCAAGAGCCAAATTTCCGTCAAAAGCCTCAAAATCAACATTTGTAAAGCCCAATTTTCGTCCAAAAACCACAAAATCAAAGTTTTAAGAGTCATTTTTCGTCAAAAACCTCAAAATCAAGGTTTCAAGAGCCAAATTTTCGTCAAAAAAATCAAAATCAACATTTGTAAAGCTCCATTTTCGTCCAAAAACCTCCAAATCAAAGTTTCAAGAGCCAAATTTTCGTCAAAAAACTCAAATCAACATTTTTAAGCCCATTGTCGTCCAAAAACCTCAAATCAAGTTTCAAGAGCCAAATTTTCGTCAAAAACTCAAAATCAACATTTGCAAAGCCCAAATTTTCGTCCAAAAACCTCAAAATCAACGTTTTAAGAGCCATTTTCGTCAAAAATCAAAAAACTTTTTAAAGCCCATCTCAAAAACTCAAACAGGTTTTAAGAGCCAAATTTTCGTCAAAAAACTCAAAATCAACATTTTTAAAGCCCAATTTTCGTCCAAAATCCAGGTTTTAAGAGCCAAATTTTCGTCAAAAAACTCAAAATCAACATTTTTAAAGCCCAATTTTCGTCCAAAAACCTCAAAATCAACGTTTCAAGAGCCAAATTTTCGTCAAAAAACTCAAAATCAACATTTGTAAAGCCCAATTTTCGTCCAAAAACCTCAAAATCAACGTTTCAAGAGCCAAATTTCCGTCAAAAACCTCAAAATCAACATTTTTAAACAACTGATCAACCCGGAAATCGCAAACTAACCCCAATAGCTTCATTTCTTTCGTGAAATTCGGCGAAAAAAATATTTACGAGAGGCAATTCGTTATAAATCTAGGCTGTTTAGTAAACACATAAATTCAGTTGAGCCATCATCAGAGAGATATGCGACAGCTAAAAGTCAGCCGTTTCGAATGTTCAATCACAAACGAGTTCCCTCCACCATTCCCTCAAAATCCGAATTGATTTTATGCAATTAATCTCTCATATATTCTCCCCCTCGGTATAATTTCTCTCACCCATCATGAAAAGGCTTTAAACCCTTCTGGATACAATAAACGCCCTTTGGATCATTTTATTAATTAAATCCTATGACGACAACCAAGTCCTTTCTCCATCTTTGACCAATAGAATCTGTTTATTTGGCCGATGACGATGGTAGAATATTTCACTACACCCACCAATATCTATTACAAAGAGATATAAGCCTCTCTTTGTAAAATGACCTCGGTGTCTGCTCCAGAGGGGCCATCATCTTATAACCCTTTGTAATCCCTCATATTTATTAATAATAACAAATTTTTTTCCTTCCAAGTTTTCCTTCAACATTTTGACGTTATTATAAATTAATTGAAAAAAACACTTTTCCCAAAGGAAAGAAGCTATTGCGGTCGGTGCGACTTCGGAGAGACCTATATGTTTCGTGATCAGGGCGTTCTGGGGATCACATTTTTGAAATGGAGAACGAAATCGCCAATAAATGGCTGAAATGGGACCCTATGAGCGATTATCTCAAGAACTAATGAAAGGGTCAAGGCACGGGAAGGGCTCGTAAGATGAGAAACATTCTATGTGAAAATTGATAGATTAGGGAGGTCTTATATAAATAAAAAGTGTCTTTTCTAAAAAAATAAATTTTATAAAATTCATTAGTCGCTTTGAAAACGAATATTGTTACGAAGTTCAGATGTCGGCATGGATTTCAAAGCTTTAGCACACTTTCGTTATAAAGTTTATCACATAATTCACATTTTTCTTAGTTTTAAGGATGATGACTCCTTGCCCTTTCAAAGCTCACAAAACAAAACTTTGTATATTAAGTATGTACTCAAGGCCTTGGCTCCTAATTTTTTGGGGGCTTTTTTACCGTCCGGAGCTTAAATAACTTTTTACGTCTTTTCACTCAGCGTTGTCCTCCGGGAAGATTTTAATAAACCAAGTATGTAAATTGTGAACCATTTTATCGGGTAAACCATTTTTTTTATTTTTCCGAAGAAAACCATAAAAATAACATAAACCATTTTGTTTCCTTCTTCATGATGAAACCAATTTTAATAAACAATGTAAACCATTTTATCCGGTAAACCATTTTTTCGAAGAAAAATAATAAACCAAGTAAACCATATTATCCACTAAACCATTTTTTTGAAGAAAATAAACCATGTAAACCGGATAAAATGGATTACTTGGTTTATTAATTTTCTTCAAAAAAATGGTTTACCGGATAAAATTGTTTACTTCGTTAATTAATTTCCTTTAAAAAAAATGGTTTACCGGATAAAATGGTTTACTCGGTTTATTAATTTTCTTTAAAAAAAATGGTTTACCGGATAAAATTGTTTACTTCGTTAATTAATTTCCTTTAAAAAAAATGGTTTACCGGATAAAATGGTTTACTCGGTTTATTAATTTTCTTTAAAAAAATGGTTTACCGGATAAAATGGTTTACTTGGTTTATTAATTTTCTTTAAAAAAAATGGTTTACCGGATAAAATGGTTTACTCGGTTTATTAATTTTCTTTAAAAAAATGGTTTACCGGATAAAATGTTTACTTGGTTTATTAATTTCCTTCGAAAAAATGGATTACCGGATAAAATGGTTTACTTGCATTATTTTCTTTCGAAGAAAATTAATAAACCAAGTAAACCATTTTTTTTAAAGCAAATTAATAAACCGAGTAAAACATTTTATCCGGTAAACCATTTTTTTGAAGAAAATTAATAAACCAAGTAAACCATTTTATCCGGAAACCAAGTAAACCATTTTATCCGGTAAACCATTTTTTTGAAGAAAATTAATATACCAAGTAAACCATTTTATCCGGTAAACCATTTTTTTTAAAGCAAATTAATAAACCGAGTAAAACATTTTATCCGGTAAACCATTTTTTCGAAGAAAATTAATAAACCAAGTTAACCATTTTATCCGGTAATCCATTTTTTTAAAGAAAATTAATAAACCAAGTAAACCATTTTATCCGGTAAACCGTTTTAAGGTACATAATTAATTAACCAAGTAAACCATTTTATCCGGTAGACCATTTTTTTTTAAGAAAATTAATAAACCAAGTAAACCATTTTATCCGGTGATCCATTTTTTCGAAGTAAATTAGTAAACAAAGTAAACCATTTAATCCGGTAAACCTTTTCGAAGAAAACCATAAATCCTATCCGCAACACTGCCTTATTTGAGATTTATAAAACTATAGAGTTAAAATACACATGTATGAACCTCAACAAGATAAAAAAAAAAGTTTAGGCTTTGAAAAACTCATTATGTTTTTATTTTTCCTCATTTAGTATTTTTTAAGTGTTTACCCCGGATGAGTCATTTACGTGATGTTTCGCCTAAAGGCATGGACCCACAAAGGTTAAAATAAATTTATAATTAATATAGGAGAGATCCCCCCCCACCATCACTTCGACCGCCTGAGGGCCAATGATGTTAAATTACATAATTGTGTCATCAGAGCAGGTCATTCCACAATTTTCTCAACTCGTATCTACTCGTTGAACTTATAAAATTCGATGTTTTTCCACTAAAAGTAAAAATAGGTCGGGAAACATTTTCACGATTCATAAGGTCGTTTGGGTTTAAGCCCTAAGGCCCCCTGCACACTAGGCGGTTTGCGGCGCGGTTCCCGCGTGGCGGTCTTCCAAGAAAACCGCGCCAATTAGCACGACACATTAAAATCCTATGTATTCAAATGGAAACCGCCCGGAGCCCTGCACACTACAGCGGGGCGGTTTCAAAACCGCGGCGGTCGAACAGTCGACCGCGTCATGTCGACGGTTCCCGCTCGCCGCTCTGCCGCGTCGGCTTGAAAATACAAAGGGAATGAATAGACGCCTGCACACTAGGCGGTTCGCGGAGCGGTTTTTAATGGCTTTTTAATTTTTTTTAGTTAAATTGCCTTTTTTTTCCTTTATAAAATTTTATTTATTTATTTCTTATGATTAAGTTATTGAATAAATAAAATATTGAAATATACAATAATTTGATTACTTCATTTTTTTACTTATATTAATTAATTATTTCTTTTTTCAATTAAAAAAATTAAATTGAACAATTTCTTTAAAATATTAAATAAATATTGAAATAAACAAATCCAAATCAAAAAAAAATCCACCAAATCCCTTATATATTTAACAAAACTACTAACACCATTACAGTCAAACCATACCATGCACAGGCTATTGAGGTCGGCCTCACCTCTTTCACTAATTATTTTCTGTTTGGAGAAAGGAAAAACGGTTGAAAATGCATTTTAAGTTGTAATGAAATCTTTTAAAAATTCGTTAAATACATATTAGGAAATAATCTTCTTAGCTGCTTCGTACCTGCAAAAAGGACGCTCTTAATCCGTAACGGTCAAGAACTCCTCTAATTGAAATGGAAAAAACCAAGAAATCATGCATTTTAATTTTTTTTATTACATTATTGGAAGAAAAAAGACAATTTTTCACCCAAAAAATACCTAATATTATTTTAACCGAATTATTAATATATCCATTATTACTAAAACCGGATAAATTTATAAAGGAGCTACATTTGAATCGGGACCTTGTCAAATTATTACTATAGCTTGTAAATCTGTAAAATATCTCACCAGCCGATGGGCCTAGGGCCTGGCTGGATTTTGTACAAATTTTTAGTCAATAAATATTTAAAAACCATAATATTCGCGACCATAATTATTCTCCTTCTTTCCATTTTGACGTTTGGAACACAACTGGCGAGAAAATGGTTGAAAATGAGGGAGACAAATGAAAAGTGGGGGAGCGGGAACCGCGCCGCAAACCGCCTAGTGTGCAGGGGGCCGAACGGGACGGAAACCGCTCCGCGTGTAGTGTGCTGGCTCCGCGATTCCCGCAGCGGTTTTTCTTGGAAGACCGCGTGCGGGAACCGCGCCGCAAACCGCCTAGTGTGCAGGGGCCTAATGTGTTTTTTTTAGTAGCTAATTATTTTTTATCGTCCTTATTAACATCAAAACGTTTTTCAAATTAGGTACACGCAACGAGATTTTTTCGGCTCTATTAATAAGGGACGGGAAGAGAATTTATTCATTGTAACAGGTGACATTTATTAACGTAACTAGACATAAACGTCCCCATATTATGGGCCACTAGAATTAACATAAATGCAGTTACAAGCAGGGGCGGACTGGCCCGGGGGGGGGGGTGGACAGAACCCGGCATATATCCCCAAAAAAAATCGTGAAAAACCTCAAAATCAACATTTGTAAAGAATAATTTTCGCCAAAAAACCTCAAAATCAACATTTAAAAGCCAAAATTTTCGTGAAAAATCTCAAAATCAACATTTGTAAAGCCTAATTTTAGTCAAAAAACCTCAAAATCAACATTTATAAATCCAAATCTTCGAGAAAAACCTCAAAACCAACATTTTTAAAGCCCACATTTTCGTCAAAAACCACAATATCAACATTTTTAAAGCCTAATTTTCGTGAAGAACCTCAATTTCAACATTTTTAAAGCCTAATTTTCGTCAAAAAAACCTCAAAATCAAGATTTATAAAGCCAAATCTTGTGATAAACCTAAAAACCAACATTTTTAAAGCCCAATTTTAGTCAAAAAACCTCGAAATCGAAATTTATAAAGCCTAATTTTCGTCCGAAAACCTCAATATCAACATTTATAAATGCCTAATTTTCAGAATTGAAAAATTTGTTTCCTAAGTTTTCCAGAAAATAGCAATTTTATGCGCCCCCTTAACTGAAAACCCACCCACACCCTAAGGTCCCAGTCCGCCCCTGGTTACAAGGTTTGGCTAACCATAATATTCTTTCACGATTTAAGACCTTTTATTTGGGTTTAAAATGTAATTTTTGTCTGAGACGTTTTCTCGGTTCAAATTTCTTAAGGGAAAAAAAATCAGTTTCAAATGCACTTTTCTTGTTGAATTTTTCAAAAGACGTCGTGAGAAATATTGTTATTGGAGTATAAAGAAAAGGGTAAGAGAACTAGTGTAAAGGAGGACGGGAAAGTGAGGATAGGATAACAACGGAGGGGGAGAAAAGAAGAATGGAATAAAATCCGGTTAGAAACAATAGGATCGCAAGACATAGGAAAGTTCTCTCAACTCTGGCGAGAACTTTAATTTAAAAGAAGTAGACGTTGGGGGAGGAAAGAGCCGCCGAGGACGAAATCTTGAGGGGAAGAAAAAAAATCCGATTATCCTATGATCTCAACCAACAGACTCTGAGATTTTAATGGCATCAATACAAGATTATCAATAACAGTGCAAACTAGATGGGAAAAAACTGAAAGAAATATTAAAGTTTTAAGTGTAAAGTTTCTTCGTTGGGTACCCTAGAGCACGAGGATTCATTTTTCACTAAGTTTTTGCTATTAAAAGTGGTGGAGTCGCCTTTTTGAAAGCAAATTTTTCATCAAAAACCTTAAAATCAACGTTTTAAGAGAGGATTTTTCGTCACGAACCTCTAAATCAAGGTTTTAAGAACCGAAATTTGGTCAAAAACATCAAAATCGAGGTTTTAAAAGCAAAATTTTGGTCAAAAACATCAAAATCGACGATTTTGAGATATTAGCGAAAAGTCATTTTTTCGTCGATTTTGAGATATTAGCGAGATATTAGTTTAAAACGAGAGTTTAAACAGAATGTTTAAAACGAGAGTTTAAACAGAATGTTTAAAACGAGAGTTTAAACAGAATGTTTAAAACGAGAGTTTAAACAGAATGTTTAAAACGAGAGTTTAAACAGAATGTTTAAAACGAGAGTTTAAACAGAATGTTTAAAACGAGAGTTTAAACAGAATGTTTAAAACGAGAGTTTAAACAGAATGTTTAAAACGAGAGTTTTTTTTTTTTTTTTTTATAGGGGCTATGAAGGAGAAGAATATTCCTAATCAAAAGCCACGATTTTACACTAATTTTCAGATCAATATTTTTCCTTATAAAATGTACATAATAAATTAACACCATCTATTACACATGTTTATTATCAACTTCCTCATATTCGTCTTTTATTTCACGAAAATAAAATGAAACTTCTTTCCCAAACCATAAATCCTCACCTTGGATAAAATCGTGACGAAAATACAAAAGAAAAATTGTAAAACATTTGACTTTACAAAACAATAAATCTTATGGTTTTTTTTCCGGACGTTTCCTGGAAGAGAAAAAAAGTTTTAAAATATGCTATTATCGTAATTCTTGTAAAAAGCTACTTTTAAATACAAAAAAAGAGTTTTTTCCGATTTTTGGCCATTTGGGACAGACTTTTTCATGTCCGAAGATCAAAGGTCAGATTGACCCGGGGTCTCCTTGACCTCCTAAACAAGTTGTAAATAATGAATTTTGTTTGAGCCAATATTCGGAGTCTGATTTAAACTCGGTTCTATTGTAAATCCCATGGGACATTGCGAGCCGCAGTTAGGTAGCTACTCTCTTGATCTAGTGTTTGGGAAAAGCGCTTAGGGAGGGCTATTCACTATCCCACTATCCTCCTCTTACCGCAATATTTCTCCTTACGCCCTACACTCTTCTGCATACTAAACAGCATGTTCCGCTCTATTAAATGAAACCCTTCGAGCTTTCAAAATGTAAACATTCCAATATAAACAAATACTTGCCATGGATCCTAGAATGGACGTACCTGCAACACGAAAAAAAAAATTTTAAATTGGTTTTTTCAGGGTTGGAAATGTTTAAAACAAATGTTTAAAACGAAAGTTTAAACAGAATGTTTAAAACGAAAGTTTAAACAGAATGTTTAAAACGAAAGTTTAAACAGAATGTTTAAAACGAAAGTTTAAACCGAAAGTTTAAAACGAAATTTTAAACAGAATGTTTATAACGAAAGTTTAAACAGAATGTTTAAAACGAAAGTTTAAACAGAATGTTTAAAACGAAAGTTTAAACAGAATGTTTAAAACGAAAGTTTAAACAGAATGTTTAAAACGAAAGTTTAAACAGAATGTTTAAAACGAAAGTTTAAACAGAATGTTTAAAACGAAAGTTTAAACAGAATGTTTAAAACGAAAGTTTAAACAGAATGTTTAAAAAAAAACGTTTTAAGCAAATGTTTAAAACAAACGTTTTAAGCAAATGTTTAAAAAAAAAAGTTTTAAGAAAACGTTTAAAACAAATGTTAAAACAAATGTTTAAAAAGGGTGTTTAAAACGAGTGTTTAAAACGAATGTTTAAACAAACGATTAAAACAAACGGTTAAAGAAGTTTTAAACAAACGTTTAAAACAAATGTTTAAAACAAATGTTTAAAACGAATGTTTAAAACGAATGTTTAAAACGAATGTTTAAAACGAATGTTTAAAACGAATGTTAAAACCGAATGTTAAAACCGAATGTTTAAAACGAATGTTTAAACCGAATGTTTAAACCGAATGTTTAAAACGAATGTTTAAAACGAATGTTTAAACCGAATGTTTAAAACGAAAGTTTGGACCGAATGTTTAAAACGAAAGTTTAAACAGAATGTTTAAAACGAAAGATTAAACCTAATGTTTAAAGCGAATGTTTAAAACAAACAATTAAAACAAATCTTTAAAAGAAACGATTAAAACTAATGTTTAAAACAAACGTTTAAAGCAAATGTTTAAAACAAACGTTTTAAGCAAATGTTTAAAACAAACTTTTTTAGCAAATGTTTAAAACAAACGTTTTAAGCAAATGTTTAAAACAAACGTTTTAAGCAAATGTTTAAAACAAACGTTTTAAGCAAATGTTTAAAACAAACGTTTTAAGCAAATGTTTAAAACAGACGTTTTAAGCAAATGTTTAAAACGAACGTTTTAAGCAAATGTTTAAAACAAACGTTTTAAGCAAATTAATTTACGTTTTAAGAAAACGTTTAAAACAAATGTTTAAAAAAATGTTTAAAACGAGTGTTTAAAACGAATGTTTAAACAAACGATTAAAACAAACGTTTAAAAAAAGTTTTAAACAAACGTTTAAAACTAATTTTTAAAACAAATGTTTAAAACGAATGTTTAAAACAACCGTTTAAAAGTCTGTTTAAAACATCATTTAAAATAAATAAGTAAATAAATAAATAAACTGTTTTAAACAGAAAAAATGCCTTTTTGTAACAGAACTTCATTATTTTCGTGTTTTCCATGAAAGTCGTCTCTCACCCCTTATCACCTAGATGTTACCACAAAGCCATTAATTAGATGTTTGACACCCAGGGCCAAAGGGTTGGCAAAAAACATGTTTAAAAAACTGCTGTTTTGTTTAAAAAAAAAAAAAAAAAAAGTTTTTTTAACATGTTTTTTGCCAACCCTGCTTTTCAGACTCTAAGAACGATCCCAATGAGGATCGGTTGTCATCTCTCTAATTTACAGATTGAAGGTCTATAGACTACTAATTCCATAGTATAGTGTGTATACGGAAGCGTATAGTACAATAATGCGAGTATAATATTAAATCTATTGTTTCCATTATATATTGAAGGTCATTTAGTTACTTATATGTTTTCGACAAAGTTTGTAAAATCTTACAAAACATTCAACAACTTTTACCTAAAAAGTTATGATTAGGAACCCAATTAAAAGTTTTTCGTTCTTTTTCAGGTAGTTTGTACCACGAGTAGACCAATAATTGGTTAAACAGTGATGTTTTTCTCCAACCTATTGATATTTGGAAAAATGACGTGATTTTTTGAGATTGATAAATAAAAAAGGGATGATTGTTTTAAGGGGTAAAGGGTGTAGGATCCACGTGAGCCCTAAACACAGAATAACAATCGAGACAGGATCGAGCGCTTATACCTCTAAAAAGGGACCCTCAACCTCCCCCTCCCCTTCATCCGCCCTTCTTCCTTTTCGACCCTTTTCCCGCCTCTTTAATCCCGTCCGAGAAGAAAATTCTTTGCCTATTTGTCAGTCTTTACCACCTTTTCATGTGACCTCACAACGAAGAATTTTTGGAAAACATTGATAATTACAGAGTGACGTTTATTTAAAAATCATTTCATTTCATAAAAACGACTGGACCAATCGATATTGCTCCTAAAAACTCGATTTTTTCTCAGGTAGCTACAAAAACAAGATAAAAAAAGGGTAAAAAAAATTGGGAGGTTTTCGCATCGCTGGCAACGCTCTGTAAGACATCAATCGTCAAAAGAACGTTCACGATTCTATTAACGAACTGGAAAAATATTGGATTCTATAAGGATGACAATAGTGGAACGACTTCATTTATATTGTCGATATCATTCGCCCACCCCCTCTGAGAGACGAAGCGTAAATGGACGGATCCTGAACCCTAAAGATGCCTAGAATTTTACACTGAAAACCTAAGTAATGACTTATTTCTCTGGGGTACAGCTGAATTTGCTGTTTTTGCTGAATATATTTTTTCTAAGAGCCAATTTTCTGTCAAAATTTTCTACGCCCTGAAAACTTAAGTAATGAAGAAAGCCTTTATTGGGTAGGTAATCGTACAATATTAGGATATCTTAAAAAAAAGGCGTTTCAATATTTACTCTAGACTTGTTTCCAGGGCGGACTGGGACCTTAGGGTGTGGGTGGGTTTTCAGTTAAGGGGCGCCCGGGGGAGATTTCAACAGAAAATTGGCTTTTAGAAAAATATATTAGACAAAAAGAGAGGTTCCCAAACTTTTTCACAGTGCGACCCCCTTTTAAACAAATTAAATCCTTTGCCCCCCTCCCCAAAGTTTTGAATGTTAACTTTGAGGTTTTTGGATGAAATTTGGGTTTTAAAATGTTGATTTTGAGGTTTTAGACAAAAGAAATTGCACTTAAAATTAGGTTTTTTAAATGTTGATTTCGAGGTTTTTGGACTAAAATTAGGCTTTAAAAATGTTGATTTTTAGGTTTTTGACGAATTTTTGGGGATAATTGCAATCTTGAGTTTTCCCACACTCCCCCTGGGGACAGCTTACGCCCCCCAGTTTGGGAGCCACTGAGCAAAAATAACGCTGAAAAAAATGACCCGGGGGGGCGCCGCCTCTATCTGTCCACCCCCCCCCCACCCACCGGGCCAGTCCGCCCCTGCTTGTTACCTGTATAAAGAACAAATTTTTCCAATATTGGATAGATCAACTTTTTCTTCTGTGGTAAACCTTTGTTCAACAATCATCTTTCTTTTTTCATCCGGAACCCTCTCCTCACTAGATGCCCTCAGCCCTTCGATGTAATTCAAGTGCTATCTCAGAGGAGGTTCGGTCTTTGGGTGGAAAGATGGGGGAGGAGGTTCCTTTCCAGATGGATGCGTTGAGAAATAAAAAGAAGCCAAGGATCCGCCGACTTTTGTATCTTCCGGCAAATCTAACATTTCGACAATATTAGATAATTCCACCAAGGAACTTTTTTCCCTGTCACTATTCAACTTGTTCAAAGCAAAAGATGGCTGGTGTCTACGAGAACCAGGGGCGGACTGTCCCGACAGAGAACCCACCCCGCGCCCCCCGTGAATACATAGAGGCGGCGAGTCAGTTTTTTTTAACCGTTATTTTTGCTCAGTGGCTCCCAAACTGGGGGGGCGTAAGCTGTCCCCAGGGGGTGTGGGAAAGCTCAGATTTTGTGTGTGTGCAAATATCCCCAAAAATTCGTCAAAAACCTCAAAATCAACATTTTAAGCCAAATTTGGTCAAAAAAAACCTCGAAATCAACATTTAAAAAGCCAAATTTTCGTCAAAAACCTCATATTAACGTTTTTAAAGCTTAATTTTGTCACAAAACCTCGAAATCAACATTTATAAAGCCTAATTTTCGTTAAAAAACCTTAAAATCAACATTAAAAAAGCCTAATTTTGGTCAAAAAACCTCGAAATCAACATTTATGATGCCTAATTCTGTCCAAAAACCTCAAAATCAACATAAAAAAGCTAAATTTTCGTCAAAAAAAAACCTCAAAATCAACATTTATAAAGCCTAATTTTCGTCAAAAAACCTCAAAATCAACTTTAACTTGACCATTTTTCATCAAAAGCCTCCAAATCATGGATCTAAGACCAATTTTTGTCAAAAAATCTCAAAATCTACGTTTTAAGTGCAATTTCTTTTGTCAAAATCAACATCTAAAAAGCCTAATTTTGGTCAAAAAACCTCGACATCAACATTAATGATGCCTAAATTTCGTCCAATAACCTCAAAATCAACTTTAAATTGACAATTTTTTGTTAATAACCTCAAAATCATGATTATAAGAGCAAATATTTTTGTCAAAAAATCTCAAAATCAACGTTTTAAGTGCAATTTCTTTGTCTAAAACCTCAAAATCAACATTTTAAAACCCAAATTTGGGAACCTCTGTTTTTGCCTAATATATTTTTCTAAAAGCCAATTTTCTGTTAAAATTTTTTGCCCCCCCCCCTCCGGGCGCCCCCTTAACTGAAAACCCACCCACACCCTAAGGTCCCAGTCCGCCCCTGACGAGAACTACTCCTCTAACAAGGGTTTGAGTCCATCCTACATAACCTAGCAATCATTTGGAGAAGGATGCAGCTTTTGCTTGACCGTCCTGCATTCAATAACCAGTCAATCATTGTCATAAGCGAAATAGGACACTTTAAGTTTTTATATAGCAAGGATCGACATTATTTAAACATCTACATAGTCGAACCCGAAACATTTGACAAGGAACAAGACCAGAATAATTTATGTCAAGTCCTCACTGCGTCGCTCTACAACCCAAACCTAAAATACTGTAAACCCAAAAAATCCGCCCTGAAAAACAGTGATGAATGGTCCGGGTAGGTTTTTCCGCCATTTCTTGGCGTTTTCGTCATTTTAAACTAATTGAGCTGTTCTAATGAAGTCAGGTACGGATTTTTATCTCGCCCTAGTGTGGAACTTGTTAACTATTCCTAGATAATAAGTGATACGAGAAGCTGAAACTCTTTTCAGATATTCAAGGGCAGAATTTTGGGTGAGCTCAGTGGTGTTTTCCGATCGGAAAAATCCATTTTATTTATAAGAATAAAATGGATTCAAACAGATTATATACCTATTTATGTTTTTTTTTAATTAATAATCTTGGATATTAAAAAAAAATTCGCTGTCTGGGCGAAGATTTTTTCATTAAATTTATTTATTTTTCCTCAAAAAAAGATAAAGAATTAAAAGCTCCTGATATTAAATTTTGTTACAGGTTATTATTTTTTTTTTCAGCGGATTTCCGCAGGAAAGTAGGCTATTGAGGAGGTCGTCACGGCGGCTCCGAGGCTTATATATTCGTGATCAGGAAGCTCTGGGGATGACAAATATTGCATATATAGTAATTGAAGACTAATCTGGTCTTATGATATTAGGCCCTGAAACACGATTATTTGATTATTTCCAAATAAAACCTGACCACCAGTACCAATGAACGTTCATATCAAATTATTAAAGACTAAGGAGTGCTCCCAGAGATTTTATGCATCAAGTAAATTTTTTAG
>JAGWEN010000844.1:0-53839 GCA_018703685.1 Orius laevigatus
TGTTTTTCATCTTAAGAATCCTCTCGATGTCTTCCTTCATGCCATTCAGTTCGCTTTCGACGAGGATCTGCTCACGATTTTTGAACTTTTTCCGCATTTTTGGAACGACTCGCGTTTCATGTTGGCTTCGGAGTATTTCCATCTGATCAGGCGTCATGGCGAGAAAGAGAAGAAAAATCGAAAAGTCAAAACATCACATTTTTAGAAACAGATGACGTGTGACACTGAACTAATTTTTCTAGTGACCTCCTAAAGGGGAAGATCTCCCCTTCGTATGCACCCCACCGCAAAAAAGCGTCATCCCTCTTTTTCCCCCTTTAGCGCCTTTTTTTGCGCTTTTTTAATTACGAGGATTTTGTCGGCCACCCAGAAGAGACGTACACGGCTCAATTACGCGGGAGATTGATCGAAAGGCCCTCCGGACGCCCCGATTGTGTGTAAAACCAGTTCGGAGGGAGGTCGCCTTTTAAACGTCCCTCTCTTTTCGTGCTTTACCATTTTTCGAAAATCAATATTGATGCTGATAAGATGCTTTTAGTGATGATAGACAGTTAGACGCTAATAGACGCTTTGGTCACCACGTCTATTCATGTGTAGGTGACTATAGACGAATTTAGTCACTTATAAATGCTGATAGCTTTGGATAATGTACAGACGCTGATAGGATAATCTATAGCCGCTGATAAGACACTTTTAACCGATGGTCTCGCTGAAAGACAGTCAGATGAACTGCTAGACGGTTTTAGACTGCCTATGTATTTTGACGGAAGGCTAAGATGGCCCATAGACGCTAATAGATGGTTTTCGATGGTGAATACACAGTTTTAGAGACACTATAGACGCTTTTAGAAATCTACAGACGAATTTAGACGGCCCATAGACACTTTTAGAGATAATATAGACGGTTTTAGATGTTCCATAGATCGTTTTAGAGATCCTATAGAGTACAGACGGTCTATAGACAGTTTTAGAGATACTATAGACGGTTTTAGATGTTCCATAGATCGTTTTAGAGATCCTATAGAGTACAGGCGGTCTATAGAAAGTTTTAGAGATACTATAGACCGGTTTAGAGATATTATAGACGGTTTTAGAAATCAATAGACGAATTTAGACGGACTATAGACTGTTTTAGTAATACTATAGACGGTTTTAGATGTTCCATAGACCGTTTTAGAGATACTATAGACCGGTTTAGAGATACTATAGACGGTTTTAGATGTTCCATAGATCGTTTTAGAGATCCTATAGAGTACAGACGGTCAATAGACAGTTTTAGAGATACTATAGACGGGTTTAGACTGTCTATAGACCGTTTTAGAGGTCTATAGACGGTTTTAGACGTTGACCGTCTATAAACATTTTTATAGGTCTATAAACGGTTTTAGACGGTCTAAAGACAGTTTTAGAGATACTATAGACGGTTTTAGAAATCAATAGACGAATTTAGACGGACTATAGACATTTTTAGTAATACTATAGACGGTTTTAGTGATACTATAGACCGTTTTAGAGATACTATATATGGTTTTCGTTGGTCTATAGACAGTTTTAGAGATACTATAGACGGTTTTAGACTGTCTATAGACCGTTTTAAAGGTTTTCGACCGTCTATAAACAGTTTTAGAGGTCTATAGATGGTTTTAGACGGTCTAGAAACAGTTTTAGAGATACTATAGACCGTTTTATATGGCCTATGTCTCATTTTAGACCGCTATAAACGCTTTGTAGAGGGTCTCATCTTCGATAGACGGTTTTAGATGCTCTTTATCCGATGATAGACAACTTGAATAGTCTACGCTTACAGACATTTTTAGATGATCTATAGACGCTGAGGAACAAGACCATCGAAAAATCTTCATTTTCATCTTTTATCCCAATCGGTTCGAACTTATCGGCCGTAACGTCCTCCTCAAAGTGAAGGTGCCTAGAAAACGTTTTTTTCTTCTTCATCCTCTCGTTTTTTTGTTTCTCCTTTCCCAGCAATTGGAAGGAGGAAACAAAAAGCGTTAAGTGGAAGCCCGTGCCTTATCCCCATCGCACCTGACTAATTCCTCAACACAAAATGAACGAGGAACCTTTTTTTTATGTTAATATTTGTTTTTAAACGTGATTAGACCCTTCGGGAGCGATGATTAGGAACTCCCGATGTTTGCTCAAGGCAGATTTATCGCCCTTATTAATGGCACGCTTCTTTTTCCGAGTTAAAAAAGCGATTTTTGTGTGAATCGTATAAAATGTGGGTACGTAATAAGGCTGCGGTATAGTGAGGTCCCTTACCTGAGCCGCGAGGCTGAACAAATAACCTTGGCTACCTCAAACCCATCCAGTCATCCATGTCACCCGACCGCACTTATCCGCCCAGCTCTATTTTTCGATCTAATATTTAATTTAGAGCGGAAACTCATTGTTTCTGAGGTTTTAAAAGCTTTCGAGCAAATAAATCGTGCGGGTGACAAATGGGCGAAGATAAAAAATGTCCCAGATTTCTGGACGTCTAAGGGTCAAAACTCTGGGAAAAGGGGATTAGCTTTTAAATACGTGAAGGGGAGGGGGGAAGAAAGGGGTGGGGGAGGGAAAAAAAGGAAAACAACAAGAGAACAATATGTGACCGGACCCTCCACACCCCACCCTCACCACCCCTCGGAGGAAGTGTATTCAGCAGAATTTGGCATCGGGAGGGAACATTACCGGATGAGAAGCAAGGGGTGGCCGATATAACAAATGGCCTGTGGTGGGAGCGGACAGAAAAACTAGATGGGCCCTGGGGAGGGAGGCGGAGAAAAAGACAAACTAGCAAACTGTGGATGCGACACTGGGACAAATTTTACCGAATCCCACCTCCACTCGAAAACTCGCCCTTTTATCGCCACCTATATTTCAAATAAAACCGACGAAAAACACGCCCTTAACCATCTCAGAATCTAGAAATACAATAATTTTGTGTGAATTAAATATAAACATATTTGGCTTGGCCGGATCCCTTGGTGATAACCAGGAGGAAATAGAAAAAGTTATTAGATGGTTGAAGGATGGGGAGGTGATGGGGGAGGATATAGGAAGGATATAAAAAAAAGGTGATATAGCCCCAAGGCTGTTCACCTATAAAATATATATAAACATATCTTCACCGTTTATAGAACATCGGTTTATCATCAGACAGGGCATCTAAAGCGAGCATAAACCATCTATATGGAATATGCAACCGATTATTAGAGTGTACGGACAATATAAAACCGATTATCAGCTTGTATAAACCATCTAAAACCGACTATCAGCGTGGATAGACCATCTAAAACCGATTATCATAGGTTATGGACCATCTAAAACCTATTAACAGAGTGTCTGGACCAAAAAAAAAAAAAAAACAGATGACCAGCGTGTATGGACCATATAAAACCAATTATGATAGGTTATGGATTATCTCAAACAGATTATTATAGGTTATAGACCATCTAAAACAGGTTATCAGCTTGTGTGGACCATCTAAAACCGATTATCAGCGTGTGTGGACCATCTAAAACCGATTATCAGCGTGTATAGACCATCTAAAACCGACTATCAGCGTGGATAGACCATCTAAAAACGATTATCATAGGTTATGGACCATCTAAAACCTATTAACAGAGTGTATGGACAAAACAGATGACCAGCGTGTATGGACCATATAAAACCAATTATCATAGGTTATGGACCATCTAAAACAGATTATCATAAGTTATGGACCATCTAAAACAGGTTATCAGCGTGTATGAACCATATAAAACCGATTATCATAGTGCATGGACCATCAAAAACCGATTACCAGCGTGTATGGACCACCTAAAACCGATTATCATAGGTTATGGACCATATAAAACCGATTATCATAGTGCATGGACCATCAAAAACCGATTACCAGCGTGTATGGACCACCTAAAACCGATTATCAGCGTGTATGGACCATATAAAACCGACTATCAGCGTGGATAGACCATCTAAAACCGATTATCATAGGTTATGGACCATGTAAAACCTATTACCAGCGTGTATGGACCATCTAAAACCTATTACCAGCGTGTATGGACCACCTGAAACCTATTACGAGAGTGTATGGACCAAATAAAACAGATGAACAGCGTGTGTGGACCATATAAAACCAATTATCATAGGTTATGGACCATCTAAAACAGATTATCATAGGTTATGGACTATCTAAAACAGATTATCATAGGTTATGGACTATCTAAAACAGATTATCATAGGTTATGGACTATCTAAAACAGATTATCATAGGTTATGGACCATCTAAAACTGGTTATCAGCGTGTGTGGACCATATAAAACCGATTATCAGCGTGTATGGACCATATAAAACCGATTATCAGCGTGTATGGACCATATAAAACCGATTATCAGCGTGTATGGACCACATAAAACCGATTTTCAGCGCACATAAACCATCCATAACCTATCATCGGAGTAAATGTCATGAAAGCTACGACTTCAATTACGATTCCAACCATTTTGTAATAATTAGATTTTATTATGAGATCCCAATCAAAGTCTTTTTTTTTGCAAGTATCGAAAAATAAATAAACGAGGGTCGAAAAGACGAAATTGGTTAGAGTCAACATCTGTTTAATTTCGTCCTCTTTTGTCCTCCTTTTCACGTCAATAACCTCGCATTTTATTAACTTACAGAAAAGGGGGGGGGGCCCTCATTGGCAAAAACTAAGGGCATTTTAACGAGTCAAAAGAATATTAAATAATAAAAAAAAGAGAAAAAAAAAGGGTCCAAATCTGTTAAATATAAGAGAAGGGAGATTTCCCTTCACTGGACAACGTTAACGCTCTAATTTGATTTTCCCTTTTTCCCCGACATTCCCCAGCTTCTACCCGCCTTTTTTTTATATAAAAGAATATAAATTTATTGTCTTTTGTCGCGATTAATTAAAAAGGCCACAATTGGGAAGTTAATTATGGGACCATTATCTTAATTCGGGAGTTGTTGAAGGGGGACCCCTTGGTTATTAATGTAGCTCGAATGATGAGATCCAAGACATCATTCGTCATTTTAGCGAGTTTCGTTTTATGAAAAGGGAGAAAATGAGTATTTAAATAAAAATAAAAGATGGAGAAAACCTCTAGGTGATGGCCTACAGATGGTCCTCTACGGTTCTGGATGGCATTTCCATTATAGACTGTCCTATAGATTATTATAGACTGATTTGAGTGGTTTTATATAGTCTATATAGTCAGAGTTAGATGGTCTATACATGCTGATAATTAGTTTTAGATGGTCTATACACGCTGATAATCGGTTTTAGATGGTCTATATAAACTGATAATCGGTTTTAGATGGTCCATACACGCTGATAATAGGTTTTAGATGGTATGTACACTCTGATAATCGGTTTTAGATGGTCCATGCACGCTGATAATAGGTTTTAGATGGTCAATACACTATGATAATCGGTTTTAGATGGTCCATACACGCTGATAATCGGTTTTAGATGGTCCATACACGATGACAATAGGTTTTAGATGGTCAATACACTATGATAATCGGTTTTAGATGGCCCATACATGATGATAATAGGTTTTAGATGGTCAATACACTATGATAATCGGTTTCATATGGTCCATACACGATGATAATCGGTTTTAGATGGTCAATACACTATGGTAATCGGTTTTAGATGGTCAATACACTATGGTAATCGGTTTTAGATGGTCAATACACTATGGTAATCGGTTTTAGATGGTCCACACACGATGATAATCGGTTTTAGATGGTCTATACACGCTGATAATCGGTTTTAGATGGCCATACACTCTTATGATCGGTTTTAGATTGCCATACACTCTTATGATCGGTTTTATATTTTCCATATACGCTGATAGTCGGTTTTAGGTGGTCCATACACGCTGATAATCGGTTTTAGGTGGTCCATACACGCTGATAATCGGTTTTAGGTGGCCCACACACGCTGATAATCAGTTTTAGATGGTCCATACACGATGATAATATGTTTTATATGGTCAATACATTATGATAATCGGTTTTATATGGTCAATACACTAGGGTAATCGGTTTTAGATGGTCCATACACGCTGATAATCGGTTTTAGATGGTCCATACACGCTGATAATCGGTTTTAGATGGTCAATACACTATGATAATCGGTTTTAGATGGTCCATACACGCTGATAATCGGTTTTAGATGGTCCATACACTATGATAATCGGTTTTAGATGGTCCATACACGCTGATAATCGGTTTTATACGCAGAAAAGATGACGTCATAATCTTAAATTTTTGCAGATACGCCTAAGGAGGGCAGTACAAAAGCAAAACGCTGTTTGTTTAAGAAATCAATTCCGGATTTCGAAACGTCGCTTGATTCTCCCGGGGGTCATTGACGAGAGAGCGACGATCTAATGTGACGTAATAAACATTTCCCTCCCTCCCAAAATACAATTATAGTACACCAGATCATAAGTGTAATAACAGTAATACTCACAGAAAAAAAGAGTGAAATTGCGACGTTCAATCTAACGATTTTTATATGGTCCTTTGAGGGTTTTCTCGTCGTAAAATCTTTTCCCAAAAATGGCCATCCGAGGGCTTAACGACCTCCGTTAATCTCACTCAATAATTTCCACGAAGAACTTCCTCATTTCAAAGGGAGGGGGAAAAAAATAAGTAAAAAAATCCAAATTAATTTATTACAGCCAATTTTAGGAAGATTTCTTCTCTTCGAAATCGACCTGCAATTTTTTATATTAGTTATATAACAAGTACATTTATTTTAATGAAAATACGATACAAAATTTTACCAAGAACACGCCCTAAATTCAATATTTTCTACTAATATAACAAAAAAAAATTTTTTTTTACTGTATTGGCTAAAAAAACATTATTTTAAGAATTTAAATAAATATATTTTACACATAAAAAGTTCAAAAACTTATGGACATTTTGGTCCCGATGGGTTTATCTGGTGAGAAGACCTGTACCTGTGAACAGAGAAGAAGAAAAATGTTGAAAATCGATATTTTAAGAAGCCCCTTGGAACTTGGAGGGCGGCTAGATGGATCTGTTAAGACTGATGAGTTCGGGTTTTTCGGATTGATGAAGACGGAGGGGGGAAGGAAACTAATGATCCCTTTTGATAGGACACTTTCTGCTTGCTCACCTGCACCCATTTCCCGCCTTATTTTCGATTAAATTGAGGAATTGGAAAGGTCTATAATTATAAATTTCATCCCTGTGGGTGATTGTTTTTCTTTTTTCGCCAATATCTCGAAAACCGTAGGTCGTAAGCGAAATGATGTTTAGTACAAAATTAAAGATAATGGTATTTTCTACAATTTTGATTTAATACGATTTTTTGTTGGACCAAATGTTCCTGAGCTACGAGGTGGACAAAAAACCGAGGTTTTCTTTTTTGACATGTGAAGGAGGGAAGACGTCATCTAATCAAAAAAAGTGATTTTATTTCCTTTTTTCGCCAATATCTCGAAAACCGTAGGTCGTAGGCGAAATTACGTTTAGTACAAAATTAAAGATTATTGAATTTGCTACAATTTTGATCTAATACGATTTTTTGTAGGACCAAACGTATCTGAGCTACGAGGTGGACAAAAAACCGTGGTTTTCTATTTTGACCTTTGAAGGAGGTAAGACGTCATCTAATCAAAAAACGTGATTTTATTTTCCGTTTTTTCGCCAATATTTCGAAAACCGTAGGTCGTAAGCAAAATGGTATTTAGTACAAAACTAAAGATTATTGAATTTGCTACAATTTTGATTTAATACGATTTTTTGTAGGACCAAACGTATCTGAGCTACGAGGTGGACAAAAAACCGTGGTTTTCTATTTTCACCTTTGAAGGAGGTAAGACGTCATCTAATCAAAAAACGTGATTTTATTTTCCGTTTTTTCGCCAATATCTCGAAAACCGTAGGTCGTAGGCAAAATGGTATTTAGTACAAAACTAAAGATTATTGAATTTGCTACAATTTTGATCTAATACAATTTTTTGTAGGACCAAATGTGCCGGAGCTACGAGGTGGATAAAAACTGGGGTTTTCTATTTTAACCTCGGAAAGAGGGAAGACGTCATCTAATCAAAAAATAGTATTGAATAAAAGTTGTAGAGAATTTAATTACCTTTTAAAAACAACTCTCAAAAAGCAATTAACGATCAATAAACAGGGGCTTTTTGATGTAAGGTCATGAGATTTATCAAAAATTTTACTCTGAGGGTTGTTTGAGAACTACAAATAGCTGAACAATGGGAAGCTTTTGTCCACGTTTTTCCGTAAAAGTCGATGCCCTTTGCTAATGACATCTTACCCAATGTCCAGATGAGGGTAAAAAAAAGGCTGCGGACGTCGAAATTTTGCGTCATTTACATAAATGAGGTATAATCAAAGTAGTAATCTTCATTATTTTTTCAAATTCTAAAAAACAAAGTAAGACTCGTAGATTAGCATATGCGCCTTTTTGTTATTCCTCTTCATATTTATTCACGTGTTTTCCTAAGGGGTGGACTCTTCATTTTTTATGAGTCTTGGTCAGTTCGGGAGGATGATAAATGGGTTCTTATTTATTTTGCATCGGCGGCCTTCACACCCCCGCCCGCCAGCAGAGCCGAAAACTCAGGGGCCCTAATGTATATTCATCAAGGAAGGGAGAAGAATAAGGGACTTCGTGAAATATAGTTTTTTTTCCCTTCTTCCTTCTTTATATATATATTTTCGCTCGTTTATTTTTGCTTTTCCCCCATTTGCATAGAACAACAGATGTTAGTCCGCTCCTCCTCATCAAAACAGCTCGAATCGTCCTTTTTTGTCCGAATTGGTCGGCGAACTGTTATTTTGGCGAAAATGAAAGAAGCTGGGAAGAGCATAATGATCATGAACGAATGTGATCAGTTTTATAGATAATCGAACACGCAAAGTGTTCTCACATTGTTGACTAAGTAATCCTATAGATGATCATATACGATTCTAGACGCCCTATAGATGGTCATCTACGATTCTAGACGTCCTATAGAGGGTCATCTACGATTCTAGACGCCCTATAGATGGTCATATACGATTCTAGACGCCCTATAGATGGTCATCTACGATTCTAGACGCCCTATAGATGGTCATATACGATTCTAGACGCCCTATAGATGATCATAGACGCTTCTAGACGTAATATAGATAATCATAGACGCTTCTAGGCGTCCTATAGATGGTCATATACGATTCTAGACGCCCTATAGATGATCACAGACGCTTCTAGGCGCCCTATAGATGGTCATATACGATTCTAGACGCCCTATAGATGGTCATATACGATTCTAGACGCCCTATAGATGATCATAGACGCTTCTAGACGCTCTATAAATGGTCATAGACGCTTCTAGACTTAATATAGATAATCAAAGACGCTTCTAGACGTCCTATAGATGGTCATATACGATTCTAGACGCAATATAGATGGTCATCTACGATTCTAGACGCCCTATAGATGATCATAGACGCTTCTAGACGCTCTATAAATGGTTATAGACGTTTCTAAACGTAATACAGATAATCATAGACGCTTCTTTACGTCCTATAAATGGTCATATACGTTCTAGACGCCCTATAGATGATCATAGACGCTTCTAGATGCCCCGTAAATGATCATAGACATAAATGATCATGATGTAGAGGCTCTATGGTTGATCATAGTTTCTTCCAGACATCCTATAGATGATCACAGACGCCTCTAGACGTTCTATAGATGATCATAGACGCTTCCGGACGTCCTATAGATGATCATAGACGCCCTATAGATGATCATAGACGCTTCTGGACGTCCTATAGATGATCATAGACGACTCTAGACGCCCTATAGATGATCATAGACGCCCTATAGATGATCATAGACGCCCTATAGATGATCATAGACGCTTCTGGACGTCCTATAGATGATCATAGACGCCCTAAGAGATGATCATAGACGCTTTCAAGAAAATCGTAGACGCTTCTAGTCGCTTGTAAACGTCCTATAGATGATTATAGAGCCCTCTAGATATCCTCTAGACAATCATGGACGCTTTTAGACGCCCTATAGATGATCATACACGCTTCTAGACGTCCTATAGATGATGATAGACGCTCCTAGACGACTTATAGATGATTATAGACGCTTCTAGAAGCCCTATAGATAATCATAGACGCTTCTAGACGTCCTATAGATAATAATAGAGGCCTCTAGATATCCTATAGACGATTATAGACGCTTTTAGAAGCCCTATAGATAATCATAGACGCTTCTAGAAGTCCTATAGATGATCATAGACGCTTCTAGACGTAGTATAGATGATAATAGACGCTTATAGATGTCCTATAGATGATAATAGATGCCTTTAGATATCCTATAGACGATCATATACGCTTCTAGACGTCCTATAGATGATCATAGACGCTTCTAGACGTCCTATAGATGAACATAGATGCTTCTAGACGTCCTATAGACGATTATAGACGCTTCTAGAAGTCCTATAGATGATCATATACGCTTCTAGACGTCCTATAGATGATCATAGTGGCCTCTAGATATCCTATAGACGATCATATACGCTTCTAGACGCCCTATAGATGATCATAGACGCTTCTAGACGCCCTATAGATGATCATAGACGCTTCTAGACGTCCTATAGATGATCATAGATGCTTCTAGACGTCCTACAGATGATCATAGACGCTTCTAGATATCCTATAGACTATCATAGATGCTTCTAGGTATTCTATAGTTGATTATAGACTCTTGTAAAACCCAAATGATGATAATAGTCGCCCTTTAGATCACGATTTAAGACTTAATTGTTGCCTGGGAACGAAATTTATATATAAAATCCGTCCAATTTATGCTGTATTGATTTCCAGGCGATTCTCGTGGGATTATCCAGGCCGATGTTAAACATTATAATCCTGTCCGAGATTGGAAATTTCCCTTGAAAAATAAGGGAACGTTAAGTGCTAAGGATAAGGGGCAAGACATGCTTTGTGTACCGACAGGCTTAACGACAAGAAGAGACGTAATCGGGTAATTATTTTTTTTTCGGACAGGATACGAGCCCTCATTGTCAACACAATTCATTCATGACTTCTCATTTTCCTTTAAAAAAATTTTTTTTTATCTAATTATATTTGAATCTTAAGATCGTCCGTGAGAGAAAAAGCTCCCTCGGGGAACTTTTCACATGTGGAACGTTTAATAAAGTCACACATGGCCTGAGAGGGGGCCCCCACCGTTAATATTGTCTACGAAACGTTCATTCATCAAGACACTTGTCTCATTAAACGCATAAATCGTCATATGATATCTTACAAGGAGCATCAATTATACCGAGGAGGGCTTTTTTTGTTTGTTTCATTCGAGGAGAAACGATTTTCTTTGTTGACATTGACGTGCGGGAGGGTATTTAGTTAGGAGCTTCCTGTGTTGCGGTGCGGAGACCGCAGGACTCTACGTGCTATCGCCGGCAACGATTTTGAGACCGACGAGGAAAGGACAGAAAAAGGATGTGGTCGATATGTGCGACAAAATCGGATATTAGCTACGGTTTTAAACATCCAAAAGCATCTTGAAAACGAAGATATTCCACGTCGAAATATATCTATGATCATCTGTAGGGCAACCATAGCCATGGCGTCTATAGCCATCAATAAGGCGTCTATAACCGTCTATAAGGCGTCTATAGCAGTCTATGACCATCTATAAGGCGTCTATAACAGTCTATAACCATCTATAAGGCGTCTATAATAGTCTATGACCATCAATAAGGCGTCTATAACCGTCTATAACAGTCTATGACTATCTATAAGGCTTCTATTACAGTCTATAACCGTCTATAACCATCTATAAGGCGTCTGTAACCATCTATAAGGCGTCTATAACCGTCTATAACCATCTATAAGGCGTCTATAATAGTCTATGACCATCAATAAGGCGTCTACAACCGTCTATAACAGTCTATGACTATCTATAAGGCTTCTATTACAGTCTATAACCGTCTATAACCATCTATAAGGCGTCTGTAACCATCTATAAGGCGTCTATAACCGTCTATAACCATCTATAAGGCGTCTATAACAGTCTATGACCATCTATAGGGCGTCTATAACCATATATAAGGCGTCTATAACCATCTATAAGGCGTCTATAACAGTATGTGACCATCTATAAGGCGTCTATAACAAACTATGATCATCTATAGGGCGTGTATAACCATCTATAAGGCGTCTATAACCGTCTATAACCATCTATAAGGCGTCTATAACAGTCTATGACCATCTATAAGGCGTCTACAACCGTGTATAACCATCTATAAGGCGTCTATAACAGTCTATGACCATCTATAAGGCGTCTATAACCGTGTATAAACCATCTATAAAGGCGTCTATAACAATCTATGACCATCATAGGGCTTCTATAACCATCTATAAGGCGTCTATAACAGTCTATAACCATCTATAAGGCGTCTACAACCGTGTATAACCATCTATAAGGCGTCTATAACAGTCTATGACCATCTATAAGGCGTCTATAACCGTGTATAACCATCTATAAGGCGTCTATAACAATCTATGACCATCAATAGGGCTTCTATAACCATCTATAAGGCGTCTATAACCGTCTATAACCATCTATAACATTCTATGACCATCTATAAGGCGTCAACAACCGTGTATAGCCATTAATAAGGGGTCTATAACAGTCTATAACTGTCTATGACAATCTATAAGGCGTCTATAACCGTCTCTAACCATCTATAAGGCGTCTATAACCATCTATAAGGCGTCTATAACCGTCTATAACAGTCTATGACCATCTACAAGGCGTCTATAACCGTCTCTAACAATCTAAAAGCGTCTATAACCGTCTATAAGGCGTCTATAACCATCTATAAGGCGTCTATAACAGTCTATAACCATCTATAAACATCTTAAAGAAGTCTATAGGCGACTATGATCATCTATAAGGCGTCTATGAACATCTAAAAGGGGTCTATAGGCGACTACGATCATCTATAAGGCGTCTATAACCGTCTATAAACATCTAAAAAGATTTTTTAGATAAGGCGTCTGTAACCGTCTATGAACATCTATAACTCTAATATCAACTATAAGGCGTCTATAATCATTTATGACCGTCCTTGATCATCTATAAGGCATCTACGCTCACGTATAAGCTTCTATGCTCATCTGTAGAGCATATCTGATCGCCTATTAGACCTCTAAAAGAGAGACTACGATAATCTATGAGAAACCGTGCATAGGTTATGGTAGGTCGTTTATGGAAAAGGAATAGCCGGCGATTCGAAAAGAATTATGAGGGACGTCTAGACGGTCGAAATGGCGGCTTACATTACTAATTGCGATAAAGCAGCCATAGCTCCTGGACTAGCCACCCCCCTTTTTCATCAGTATTCGTGTCGAAAGCGATGGTAATGAGTTCCCGGGGACATATCGTGCCTCCGCTCGAGGGAAAAAAAACGGCAGACATAGGTGCCGCTAACAAGAAGGGTTCCCCATAAAAAACCAGTCGCCGTCATATTTATTTCTATATTTAGAAAGGACGACTTTTCGCCGGATTTGAAGGATTACCTTTGAATCCTTCTTCGGGCTCCGAGGTCTTGCAGTAGTCTTCCACGTGGTTCGTAATGTCTTCGACGGGCTCGTCGACCTAGGTTAAAAATTTATTATTTTTTGTGATAAGTTTTCATGTCCGGGGGGAAAGATGAAAAATGTGAAGGTCAATTAAGCGTGGTCTTGTAAAGAAAAGTTGAGATCATTAGAAGGGTTCCGGAGGGTTGGCTTTTCGGTCCCGCTCCATCGGACTCCGGCTCCAAATGGGCCGGTTATTGAAATAATTTGTAGCGAACAAACACCTCGATCCAGACCAGACATGGCGACAACCCCCTCCCCCCTAAACATGTTGCGAACTTTAATTCAAAACAACTGGTCGATTTTGGCAACAAGGGAGTCAAAACAAAATGTAAAAAAAAATAATTTTTTTTTGTGAAACCGACCTCAAATTCGTATTCTTCACCCCAAAAAACGTCAAAAACCACATTTTGGGCGAAATAAAAAAATAAAACTTTTGAGGCCAAAAAAGGGGAGAAGGGTCCCCCCTTTGGTCTCTCAAAAATGAACATTTTTATAATGAAAAACTGACCTCAGATTCGTATTCCTCACACTAAAAAACGTCAAAAACCACATTTTGGACAAATCAAAAAATTAAAATTTTGAAGCCAAAAAAGTGGAGAAGGGTCCCCCCTTTGGTCTCTCAAAAATGAACATTTTTATAATGAAAAACTGACCTCAGATTCGTATTCCTCACACTAAAAAACGTCAAAAACCACATTTTGGACCAAATCAAAAAATTAAAATTTTGAAGCCAAAAAAGTGGAGAAGGGTCCCCCCTTTGGTCTCTCAAAAATGAACATTTTTATAATGAAAAACTAACCTCAGATTCGTATTTCTCACCCTAAAAAACGTCAAAAACCATATTTTGGGCGAAATCAAAAAATGAAAATTTTGAAGCCAAAAAAGTGGAGAAGGGTCCCCCCTTTGGTCTCTCAAAAATAAACATTTTTAAAATGAAAAACTGACCTCAGATTTGTTTTCCTTACCCTAAAAAACGTCAAAAACCACATTTTGGGCGAAATCAAAAAATGAAAATTTTGAAGCCAAAAAAGTGGAGAAGGGTCCCCCCTTTGGTCTCTCAAAAATAAACATTTTTAAAATGAAAAACTGACCTCAGATTTGTTTTCCTTACCCTAAAAAACGTCAAAAACCACATTTTGGGCGAAATCAAAAAATGAAAATTTTGAAGCCAAAAAAGTGGAGAAGGGTCCCCCCTTTGGTCTCTGAAAAATGAACATTTTTAAAATAAAAAACTGACCTCAGATTCGTATTCCTTACCCTAAAAAACGTCAAAAACCACATTTTGGGGGAAATCAAAAAATGAAAATTTTGAAGCCAAAAAAGTGGAAAGGGTCCCTCCTTTGGTCTCTCAAAAATAAACATTTTTAAAATTAAAAACTGACCTCAGATTCGTTTTCCTCACTCTAAAAAACGTCAAAACCACATTTTGGGCGAAATCAAAAAATAAAAATTCTGGTGCCTCTTTTGGGTTCCTCTTTACTCAACCAAATCCATCGGAAAATTTTGAAAAAATATAAAATTAAAATTATTATAAGTTTTAAAAGTTAATAATTATTTGGAAAATATTATTTGGAGAGGGGCTAATGTACTTGAATATACGAAAATCCCCTCCTATTTTTTTCCCTTCATCAAAGTGTCCCAGGGAGGACAAAAAGCGAAGACATTAGACTCCCTCGGGTTGCCTGAACATTAATGGGACTAAATCATGCATACGCGACGTAATTAGGGGTCCGAGATACCGGCCCAAGGCGATTAGCCCCATGGGAGGGAGGCGGAGAGGGAGTGGAAAGGGGTGTGCGAGAAAAGGCTCATTATCGAACGTGTGTGGAGGCGAAAATAGACGCGCACTTCTCAGAAATCGAGAGTGGTCTTCAAGCGAGTCTGAACAAGTTTCCATCTTTTTCGAGTCAACCGACTTGCCCACTTATCTCAGATATGCCAACAAGAAAAACTTTTTTTCTCCCAACCATTTTTCTGCCATTCAACTTTTCATTTCATAAAAGTAAAAACAATTTTTTTTTTAAAGGTTTCAGATGTTTTAAGGCCAAATATGGCCCAAGGGGGGACCCTTCTTAACTTTTTTGGCCTAAAAATTTTCATTTTTTGATTTCGCCCAAAATGTTGTTTTTGACGTTTTTCAGGTCGGTTTATCGATATAAAGTCGCAAAAACTAAAGACGAAAAGTGAGATATTTAAAAAATTGTTTACTCGAAAATCAACAAGTGCGATAAAAACATCAAAAGCTCCCCCTCGAAAATATTCCCCAAATTGAATTAAAGCACAAAACTGCGGGTGCGGAAGGAATAAATCAAGGGACCGTAGGGCGGCGGGGAGGACGAAAAAGGGAAGATAAATTAAAAGGGAACCCGGCGAAGACGGCTGAAAACAGAAGAAAAACGCCCTCCCCCACCTCCTCCTTCTGTAAACACCAAAAAGCGACATTTGCATTAGATTCACACTTTCAAAATAATGAATATTCAAATATAGAAGCCGAAATTATGCTCGGTTGACTCCCCTGTTTATAAGGACGAAGAAAAAAGCCGACTTTTTGAATAGGCAAGGCCGACATGGATCCAATTCGGTTTTCATACTTGAAAATAATTTTGCTTCCGGATCTCGAAGGGAAGTGCCCCGCCGAAGAAGAAAAAAACCTTCTACGTGTCTTTAGGACGATTTGTCACGTGCTTTAATCAATTTTATGCCGTGGATTATGCAACGAAAAGAGTGATATCGAAATTGCCGCGAACTAATAAATAGAAATCAAGGACAAAAATTTGCTAAAAATACGTAACCTCCCCAACTATCTATTATCTAAACCCTTATAGAGTTATCTTTATGAGATAGAGGAGACGTTTAAAAAGTATCTCTACACAACAAAAATACCCTTAAAGTTATCTTTATGAGATAAGGAGACGTTTAAAAGTATCTCTACACAACAAAAATACCCTTAAAGTTATCTTTATGAGATAAGGAGACGTTTAAAAGTATCTCTGCACAACAAAAATACCCTTAAAGTTATCTTTATGAGATAATGAGACGTTTAAAAGTATCTCTACACAACAAAAATACCCTTAAAGTTATCTTTATGAGATAATGAGACCCTAAAAGTATCTACTCATACAAAAATAAACTTAAAAGATCTTATGAGAAAGATACTTTAAGTATCTCTTATTATCAGCATAAAGATAAACCTTTAAGTATCTTTTGGTAAGGTACTTTTAGATCTATATCTATTAAAGTATCTTTATGAGATAATGAGAAGCCTAAAAGTGTCTCTACACGACAAAGATACCCATAAAGTTATCTTTATGAGATAATGAGACGCCTAAAAGTATCTCTACGCTACAGATCTACCCTTAAAGTTATCATTATGCGATATTGAGAAGCCCAAAAGTGTCTCTACACGACAAAGATACCCTTAAAGTTATCTTAAAGTATCACTATACTAGAGATCTTCCCTTAAAGTTATCTTTATGCGATAATGAGACGCCTAAAAGTATCTCTACACAACAGATCTACCCTTAAAGTTAACGTTATGCGATAATGAGAAGCCTAAAAGTGCCTCTACACGACAAAGATACCCTTAAAGATACTTTGACTCTAGGTATCTTCTTAGCAGTCTACTATTATGCTAATGAGACGCCTAAAAGTATCTCTACACTACAGATCTACCCTTAAAGTTATCTTAATGAGATAATGAGACGCCTAAAAGTATCTCTACACGACAAAGATACCCTTAAAGTTATCTTTATGAGATAATGAGAAGAATAAAAGTATCTCTACACTACAGATCTACCCTTAAAGTTATCTTAATGAGATAATGAGACTGCTCTAAAAGTACTCTCTTCCACGACTAAGATACCCTTTAGAGTTATCTTTTATGAGATAATGAGAGAATAAAAGTATCTCTACACTACAGATCATACCCTTAAAGTTATCTTATTATGAGAAACTTTTTGAGACGCCTAAAAGTACTTCTCTACACGACAAAGATGCCCTTAAAGTTATCTTTATGAGATAATGAGACGTCCCTACAAAGTATTCTACACGACAAAGATACCCTTAAAGTTATCTTTATGAGATAATTAGAAGAATAAAAGTATCTCTAGCACGACAAAGATCTTCCCTTAAAGTTATCTTAATGAGATAATGAGACGCCTAAAAGTACCTCTACACGACAAAGATGCCCTTAAAGTTATCTTTATGAGATAATGAGAAGCCTAAAAGTATCTCTACACGACAAAGATGCCCTTAAAGTTATCTTTATGAGATAATGAGAAGCCTAAAAGTATCTCTACACGACAAAGATGCCCTTAAAGTTATCTTTATGAGATAATGAGAAGCCTAAAAGTATCTCTACACGACATACCCTTAAAGTTATCTTTATGATATAATGAGAACCCTAAAAGTCTACTAGTTATCTTTATGAGATCAATCCATGTTTTCCCGGTTCAACCGCTGCAAAATTTCAACACTTGGCGGGGCGGAACACTGCCGCGTTCCTAGATTAGGCTGTAATAAGGACAATTAAACCCCTAGTGGATATTAATTTAAATTACAGAAAGGGGCGATTGATTATTTATGTTCGTGAGTTTTCCCATTAATTAGTTATTCCGATCACAAACGCGCACTAAGAAGTAAAACCTTCTCGCCGTAATCTTGTATTCCCGTCCTCATCGCATTAATGACCCTTTATTAAATTAAGTGTGATCTAGTGACATGTTTTTGCCTGAGTTCGGCCACCGTTTAGACCCCGAGAGGAGATAGGATCTTGCAATTAGAAACGTTGAGGAGCCTCCCTTCCCCTCCCTTCCACCACACCCCTTCAACAAACGATGAGCTTCTTGAATAACAATTAAGGCGGTGGACGTCTGCGAAAGAGAATTCCCTCCCTGGGGAATAATTGCCCATTTGGTATGTGACTTAAACGTAATTTAATCACTTCTAAATAGCCACTTTTTACACTATTTTTTACAAGAAAAGACAGGTTGATATTTTTCGTTAAATCCGTCGAGAATAATCGGTTTTAAGTGTTATGGCGTGAATGGAAACTCGCTTCAAGTTCTGGAGTTAATTATCAAGGAGGCTGTCAAACTATTATTCACACTCGTGGAACTCTTGGAAGTCGGTTATTTATAACGGTTATTGTTCCTTCCGCACCCCCCCTTATCACCTCCCTTCCCCTCCTCAATCTCCTCATGGGGAGATAAGTTGGAGACAATGCCAAGTCCGACTAATTGCACCTTGTAAAACGAGGCTCCGGGAGACTTCAACATTTAAGTCACAACTTTCATCTTCATCCCCCAATATAACGATCGATCCGTCCAAACCCTACTAATCAACAGAAAACATCCCAAGAAATCGTACATCGAAAAATTCGAAGAAAACAGTCCATACGGGAAAAAATCTTTATCCTATGAAAATCAAATTTATTCTTAAACTCATTAAAACAAGTTTTCTGGTCGGGATTAACGCCTTCGACATAATTACAGGTGTCCTACTCGACCCTCCCAAATTAATCACCGACTACTGTATTTCGAATCCTCAACATTTCTCACCTTCATTAGATTCTTGGGTGCATACATTATAAAAGATCCGTTTTTCGATAATTGTACGTTTAAATGAAGGATTTATATTTAATTTATACGCTCGAAAAATGGCATATAAACATCGCAATGGTAGCTAATGAGCATTTTGAATTACGACATAAAAAAAGGTTCATACGCCACGTTTTAATTAGAAAATCTTCATCTCCAGATTTCAAGGGAATGGACATCGTGAGGGTCGTAAAAGTACGGCATATAATTAAAAATAATATACAACTATGGGAATAATGAGGTTTCGATCGAGGTTTTGGACTTTTTTTGCTGTTGGCGAATCTTTATGACGAAAACGCTTTTAAGTCCGCATTTTCTATTTTTTATCTTGTCTCTTAAGCGGCCAGATGTCGAGGGAGGCCGTGGGAACGCGTCGTTCGACGTCATAGTCACACGAGTCTAAATTTAGTCGGGAGACCATTTGGTCGCCTTTTTAACAGGTGCACTCTACGATTTATGAATTTGTTTAATTAAAAATTATTATTTTGTGTTATATGCTAGAGTCATAGTACTTATGGAAGACTTCGAAAATGATCATTTCTTCGCTTTTTTGCATCAAAATTTTTATTTTTTGATTTCGCCCAAAATGTGGTTTTTGACGTTTTTTAGAGTGAGGAAAACGAATTTGAGGTCGGTTTTTCATTTTAAAAATGTTAATTTTTGAGAGACCAAAGGGGGGACCCTTCTCCGCTTTTTTGGCTTCAAAATTTTCATTTTTTTATTTCGACCAAAATGTGGTTTTTGACGATTTTTAGGGTGAGGAATACGAATCTGAGGTCAGTTTTTTATTTTAAAAATGTTTATTTTTGGGAGACCAAAGGGGGGACCCTTCTCCACTTTTTTGGCTTCAAAATTTTTATTTTTTGATTTGGCCCAAAATGTGGTTTTTGACGTTTTTTAGGGTGAGGAATACGGATCTGAGGTCAGTTTTTCATTTTAAAAATGTTCATTTTTGAGAGACCAAAGGGGGGACCCTTCTCCACTTTTTTGGCTTCAAAATTTTCATTTTTTGATTTCGCCCAAAATGTGGTTTTTGACGTTTTTTAGGGTGAGGAATACGAATCTGAGGTCAGTTTTTCATTTTAAAAATTTTCATTTTTGATAGACCAAAGGGGGGGACCCTTCTCCACTTTTTTGGCCTCAAAATTTTTATTTTTTGATTTCGACCAAAATGTGGTTTTTGACGTTTTTTAGGGTGAGGAATACGAATCTGAGGTCGGTTTTTCATTTTAAAAATGTTCATTTTTGAGAGACCAAAGGGGGGACCCTTCTCCACTTTTTTGGCTTCAAAATTTTCATTTTTTGATTTCGCCCAAAATGTGGTTTTTGACGTTTTTTAGGGTGTGAAATACGAATCTGAGGTCGGTTTTTCATTTCAAAAATGTTCAAATTTTTGAGAGACCAAAGGGGGGGACCCTTCTCCGCTTTTTTGGCTTCAAAATTTTCATTTTTTGATTTCGCCCAAAATGTGGTTTTTGACGTTTTTTAGGGTGAGGAATACGAATCTGAGGTCAGTTTTTCATTTTAAAAATGTTTATTTTTGAGAGACCAAAGGGGGGACCCTTCTCCACTTTTTTGGCTTCAAAATTTTCATTTTTTGATTTCGACCAAAATGTGGTTTTTGACGTTTTTTAGGGTGAGGAATACGAATCTGAGGTCAGTTTTTCATTTTAAAAATGTTCATTTTTGAGAGACCAAAGGGGGGACCCTTCTCCACTTTTTTGGCTTCAAAATTTTCATTTTTTGATTTCGCCCAAAATGTGGTTTTTGACGTTTTTTAGAGTGAGGAAAACGAATCTGAGGTCGGTTTTTCATTTTAAAAATGTTTATTTTTGAGAGACCAAAGGGGGGACCCTTCTCCACTTTTTTGGCCTCAAAATTTTCATTTTTTGATTTCGCCCAAAATGTGGTTTTTGACGTTTTTTAGGGTGAGGAATACGAATCTGAGGTCAGTTTTTCATTTTAAAAATGTTAATTTTCCAGAGACCAAACCCTTCTCTTTCTTGACATCTGCCTCTACTATCCGGAATCGTCGAAAATGGTCATTTCGGAAAGAAGAAAGGGGAAGGATCCTGTCGGAAATGTTCCAAGTGTTTGATAAAAGTGCAAAACTCGAATAGGATGTAGGGCACGTAGACTCAAACCAGCTGGTGCCTCCTAATAAATGTTTCATCACTAACAACCCGGGGCCTTTTTCGGGCGGACCCTTTATTGTTTTTTATTCGGGCAATTTATCTCATAACTTAGCCGGAGACAAAAGACGAACAAAAATTATTTGTAACATTTTTTTTCAAAAGTCTATCTCCTTTTAAAAGCTGAACGCTTAAAAATGGAAAGAACCGTGAATAATCTTAACGAAAAGGATTTGCTCCATTACAGATTAAGGTCCTCTTCAATCTTTTGTAATGTGAAAAATCATTAATCTGGCCCTCATTCAGAAAAAAAGGTACTACGGAGACACTGGCGGGGTAACAAGTAAAGAAAATACAAAATAACGCTCAGATTTCTCGGATAAGGGTAAGCCAACTTCTTGGAAAAGCATCGTATCGAGTAGATTTCTCGGAAGGCTCAAATATGGCAGATTTCTCGGAAAAGACTCAAAATATGGCAGATTTCTCGGAAAAACACTCAAAATATGGCAGAATTCTCAGAAAAACGTTCAAAATATGGCAGATTTCTCGGGAAAGCACCTATCGAATCGAGATGATTTCTCGGAAAAGGATCAAAAAATGGTAGATTTCTAGGGAAAGTATCACATTTGAAAAGTTTTCTCCGAATAAGCTCGAAATAGGGCAGATTTCTCGAAAAAAGACTCAAAATATGGCAGATTTCTCGGGAAAAATACTCAAAATATGGCAGATTTCTCGGGAAAAATACTCAAAATATGGCAGAATTCTCAGGAAAACGTTCAAAATATGGCAGATTTCTCGGGAAAGCACCTATCGAATCGAGATGATTTCTCGGAAAAGGATCGAAATATGGTAGATTTCTTGGGAAAGTATCACATTTGAAAAGTTTTCTCGGAATAAGCTCGAAATAGGGCAGATTTCTCGAAAAAAAGACTCAAAATATGGCAGATTTCTCGGAAAAAACACTCAAAATGTGGCAGAATTCTCAGGAAAACGTTCAAAATATGGCAGATTTCTCGGGAAAGCACCTATCGAATCGAGATGATTTCTCGGAAAAGGATCAAAATATGGTAGATTTCTAGGGAAAGTATCACATTTGAAAAGTTTTCTCCGAATAAGCTCGAAATAGGGCGGATTTCTCGAAAAAGACTCAAAATATGGCAGATTTCCCGGAAAAAACACTCAAAATATAGCAGAATTCTCAGGAAAACGTTCAAAATATGGCAGATTTCTCGGGAAAGCACCTATCGAATCGAGATGATTTCTCGGAAAAGGATCAAAATATGGTAGATTTCTAGGGAAAGTATCACATTTGAAAAGTTTTCTCGGAATAAGCTCAAAATATGATAGATTTCTCGGAAAGGGTAAAAATAAACCAATTTCTTGGAAAAGTAGATCGAGTAGATTTCTCGGAAACACTCAAAATATGGCAGATTTCTCGGGGAAAACATTCAAAATATGGTAGATTTCTAGGGAAAGTCTCATATTGAGTAGTTTTCTCAGAAAACGCTCAAAATAAGGTAGATTTCTCGGAAAATTAGTAATCAATTCGATTTCTAGGAAAAATCTCAAAATTTGGGAGATTTCCCGGAAAGGGGAAAAATAAGCCTATTTCTCGGAAAAGTAAAGTATCGAGGAGATTTCTCGGAAAAGTAAATTATCGAATAGATTTCTCGGAAAAGTAAATTATCGAGTAGATTTCTCGGAAAAATAAATTATCGAATAGATTTCTCGGAAAAGTAAATTATCGAGTAGATTTCTCGGAAAAATAAATTATGGAATAGATTTCTCGGAAAAGTAAAATATTGAGTAGATTTCTCGGAAAAGTAAATTTATCGAGTAGATTTCTCGGAAAAGTAATTATCGAGTAGATTTCTCGGAAAAAGCTCAAAACATAACAGATTTCTCGGAAAAAAGTATCGTATTGAATTGATTTCTCGGAAAAGAAAATAATCCCGATTTCTAAGAAAAGTAACGTATTGAGTATATTTCTCGGAAAAATCTCCTAGTATGGCAGCTCAGATTTCTCGGGAAAAATCCATATTTCTCGGGAAAAAAATCCATATTTCTCGGGAAAAAAATCCAGATTTCCCGGGAAAAAATCCAGATTTCTCGGGAAAAAAATTATCGAGTAGATTTCTCGGAAAAGTAAAGTATCAAGTGGATTTATCGGAAAAGAAAATAATCCCGTTTTCTAAGAAAAGCACAGAATCGATCAGATTTCTCGGAAAACGCTTAAAATATGGCAGACTTTCCCGGAAAAGTCTCGAATCGAGTTGATTTCTTGGGAAAAGGGTGAAAATAAGATTTCTCGGAAAAGTATCATATCGAGTAGATTTATCAGGAAAGCAGATTTCTCGGAAAAGTACAAAATCGAGTTGTTTTCTCCGAGAAGGCCAAAATATGGACGTTTTAAGGGCGTCGTCCAATTTTGAAAAGTAGTTGAAAAATAGCTTTTGTCGAGGTTTTCCTCAAGTTTAAGGACGTGTAGGTTCTACGTAATAGTGGCCTTGTTACTTTTGGATCAGTCACGTCCTGTCATGGTGTCGCTATTCAAATCTCCCCATTCACCGAGGTTTCCCTCGACTCTTCAGCCTTTTCTTCTCCCATCATTCGACGTCTTCCTTCAACACTTTTCATTTCCCTGCCTCGTTCACGCTACGTTTATACGAGAAGAAAAAACATTTTTTTTTCTCCTTCACAACATATTTTTCAATGAAACCCTTCGGGGTTTTTTTCCAACGTAAAAATTAGAGGAGACCTGTGGTTAAAAAGTTTAAGAAATTTTTCTTATGAAAAATTGCTGTGAAGCGGAGCATGTTTACCGACGTAAACACCCGTAATTTGTTTGCTTAGAAAAAAGAAAAGGTGACCACAACGTGGGGGCGTTAACACCTTTCAATGGACGCATAAAACGAGGCGAAGGGCTTAAAAAAAATTTCTTAGCAGCTGGAACTGTCAATCCACAGGGCACTAAGCTTTCAAAAAGCGAAAAGTTCATGGTGTTGACATGTTTGTCATTTACCCGATGCTGGAACATCCCAGCCCGGTCCCAACTCCTATTTCTTGGCTCCCATGGGCCAAAATATATACATATGTCACAGAGTCAGGAGCAGCTATCGCTACTATCTAACAGATCCTCAGTGATTCACCCTGAGAGCAGAGAGAGAAAAGGACTGGGGGACTAGGGTGCCCACCCCGATAGGGGCAATCTTCTTTCTGCTCTCTCGAGGGACACTTGGCCTTGTAAAGCCAGAGAGAGCCCAGGGTGTTTCGCGTAGCGATTCGCGTGTGCCTTATTCTGAGATGGTTCATAGTTTGATGTTTATCATTAATTATCGCGTGTTCGAGGAGAGGGAGATACCCCCTCCAATATATATATACTATTTACCTTAAGGAAAAGTATGCTGTTCGGGTAAATTTTCAATGTAGACAATGTAGCACTGGTGTCTGTCAGATCGCGTCCATCCTCAGTGGAAAGATGCTGGTCGAAAGGCGCCACGCCCAACGACTGGAGAATCTAGACAAAGAATGATTTTAATATAAAAAGATGAATTATGAAACTGAGCGATGAGTTTGTAGGACAAAAGTAGAATTAAGGGAGACTGAGTGAAAGAATGGAGTTATAAATGGTCGTGTCAGACTCAGAACTGGCCAATCCTGAATAATTAAACGAGGGCGTTGAGCAAAAAGCGTCTTAAAAAGTCCCTTCGAGCCTCCCCTGACATATTCCTTAGACCCCTTTTGTTTTTCGACCCCTTAATCATAATTCAGAGGCTGCGGTGGACAATTGGTTGATTAACGGGGCGGTATTAGTAACAGTTAGTAACAGTGTCCAGTGCGTCGACCGCGAGTAAATTGCCCGGACGGACCTCCCTCAGATAAGTCAAGGGGGCAAAAAGCTTCCTCGCCCCTTATCTAGCCACCCCCCAAGAGCACCGTCGGCTCTAATCAACATAACTAATGAGCCCAAAGTCTGCCTCTCACCAATCATACAAACTTCCCTTTTGTTCGCTAATTCTGATAAAGACCCACTCTTTACACATATATCGCTCCCTATATACACCATCGAACAAATCAACACACAATGGCTTAAACACACATTACACGTTATCTACCTTGGAACCCTTTCCTATTGTCTCCTGAACCCAATAACTTATACGCGTTCTCAGTAGGAAATGGAACTACATCAAATGGAGTACTAAGTCTGGAGTGGTCTTTGAGGTTTTTCAGTTTTTGAGGGTTTCCTTATCTCTGCCTCTTCAATTGGCTTCTCCAAGACAGTTTTTGACGTTATCCCCCCTTAATGGACCTATATGAGAGCTTTATTTCTTCTCTTAAGACATTTTTGACTTTTTAGACAGTTTTTGAGGGTTTTCTTAATTTCTTGGGCCTATAGGGGCACTCTATCTCTTCATTATTGGCTTCTTTAAGACAGCGTTTGACTTTTTTTTTTCCTTTCCTGGACGAATCGGGACCTTGGCCCTTTATGAGGATTGAACTTGGTAGAGTACCTAACCCAATTTGAGAGGATTGGGCTGTGTAGAGTAGCCCAATTCGGGAGGATTGGGCGTGTAGAGTAGCCCAATTCGGGAGAATTGGGCTGTGTAGAGTAGCCCAATTCGGGAGGTTTAGGCTGTGCAGGGTAGCCCAATTCGGGAGGTTTAGGCTGTGCCGGGTAGCCAAATTCGGGAGGATTTGGCTGTGCAGAGTAGCCAAATTCGGGAGGATTTGGCTGTGCAGAGTAGCCTAATTCGGGAGGATTGGGCTGTGTAGAGTAGCCCAATTCGGGAGGATTAGGCTGTGTAGAGTAGCCCAATTCGGGAGGTTTGGGCTGTGTAGAGTAGCCCAATTCGGGAGGATAGGGCGTGTAGAGTAGCCCAATTCGGGAGAATTGGGCTGTGTAGAGTAGCCCAATTCGGGAGGATTGGGCTGTGTAGAGTAGCCCAATTCGGGAGGTTTAGGCTGTGCAGGGTAGCCAAATTCGGGAGGATTTGGCTGTGCAGAGTAGCCTAATTCGGGAGGATTGGGCTGTGTAGAGTAGCCCAATTCGGGAGGATTAGGCTGTGTAGAGTAGCCCAATTCGGGAGGTTTGGGCTGTGCAGGGTAGCCTAATTCGGGAGGATTTGGCTGTGCAGAGCAGCCAAATTCGGGAGGATTGGGCTGTGCAGAGTAGCGAAATTCGGGAGGACTGGGCTGTTTAAAGTAGCCCAATTCGGGAGGACTGGGCTGTTTAAAGTAGCCCAATTCGGGTGGATTAGGCTGTGTAGAGTAGCCCAATTCGGGAGGATTAGGCTGTGTAGAGTAGCCCAATTCGGGAGGATTGGGCTGTGTAGAGTAGCCCAATTCGGGAGGATTGGGAAGTGTAAAGTAGCCCAATTCGGGAGGATTGGGCTGTGTAAAGTAGCCCAATTCGGGAGGATTGGGCTGTGTAAAGTAGCCCAATTCGGGAGGATTGGGCTGTGTAAAGTAGCCCAATTCGGGAGTATTGGGCTGTGTAGAGTAGCCCGATTTGGGAGGAACCTTGGCCCTTTATTTCTAATCTTTAGGACAGTTTTTGAAGATTTCCTTCATTCCTGGGGCACCCTATCTTTTTAATTGGCTTCTCTAAGACAGTTTTTGACGTTTCTTCCCTTCCCTGGACCTACAGGAGCCCTTTATTTCCCTTCTATTAGACAGTTTTCGACATTTTAAACAGTTTTTGACGATTTCTTCCCTTTTCTGGATCTATAGGAGCCCTCTATCTCATCAATTGGCTTCTCTAAGACAGTTTGGACGTTTCTTTCCTTCCCTGGACCAACAGGAGCCCTTTATTTCCCTTCTATTAGACAGTTTTCGACATTATAAACAGTTTTTGACGCTTTCTTCCCTTTTTAAGACCAATAGGAGCCTGTATTTTGTATTTTTAATTAAACGTTTTTCGACTTTTTTTCCCGAGTTTCGAAGTTCTTTAGCGGGTCACTTCCTCAATGAAATCATTGAAACTTTTTCTTCGAATCGTCCGCCGTCCTATCATAAATAAAAAAAAGTCGAAAAGGGCGGGGGGTACACTCCAAACAAACAATTAGAAACGCTAGACTGGAGCGAATAATGGCGTTAAAACTTTTTCACGAAATAAGACCTGTACCAGAGTATAATTTAATAGCAATTTAATGATCGTTATTGAAGAATCGATCGACTACTCCAATTTTTTCTCCATTTTATACCTTTTTAATAACTGACTGTAATTGCCCTTCTCGTTTAATTGACTGGAAAATGTCGTTTCTCTAACTAATTATAAAATTCGTATTTTGATGTAAATATTCGAGTTTTATCGTCGTATGAGTTCTTGAAACTCTTTTGTTTTAACATGGAATAACAGGTAGCCCATTATTTTCCCTCCCCTTTTTGACTTTTATTAACTCACTTCTCTTTATTGCCTTTTTGCTTTGTTTTATTTTCTTTGAGTAATAGCTCTGCCGGAAACATCTCATCCCGCCTCTTTTTTTTATTAATTTTTTTTTTAGGGTCAAGAATTTTGCGGGAGGACGTATCGGTGATAAGTAGCCCTGGGAGTAATTAAGTGAAAAACCCCTTTGGGCCATTTAAGCGAGGGGGAGGTCAAGAAATCTTGAAACCCCTTTTCGACCCTCCGTAATGAAATCTCCACCCTTGACCGCCCCGAGACTTGTAGATAAGTCCCATGCTCGTTATTCATAAACTAAAATCCTTTTTGACGTTCCCCCCAGGAAGGGTCGGGAGAACGAATCTAATTGAGGGATTGGATTTCGGAGAAATCGGACAGGGCCAATTTCGCTGAGTGCGGGAATCTAACACTAAGAGAAACTGCCTTTTAATCGGGTTTTATTATAAAAGCATTTTAGAAATTAACGTTCTTCCAAAAGAAATAAAAACATCAAAAACTACACAAGATTGCTTTAGAGATTAGAAATGAAATAGAGGGCTCCTAGGTCCAGAAAAGGGAAGAAAACTTCAAAAACTGTCTTAGAGAAGCCAATTGAAGAGGGATCCTATAGGTCCAGAAAAAGGAAGAAAACGTCAAAAACTGTCTAAAAGAATGGAAACAAAGAGGATCCTATAGGTCGGGAAAAGTGAATAAAACTTCAAAAACTGTAGAAAACGTAATAAGGGGTCCTATAGGTTCAGAAAATGGTGGGAAACGTCAATAACTGTATAAAACGTCAAAGATTGTCTTAGAGAAGAAAAACCCGTAAAAACTGTATGAAACGTCAAAAACTGTCTTAGAGAAGGGAAATGAAGAAATAGAGGGCTCCTGAAGGTACAGGAAAGAGAAGAAAACGTCAAAAACTGTACAAAACGTCAAAAACTGTCTAAAAGAATTGAAATAAAGAAGACGAGGGCTCCTTATAGGTTGAGAAAAGAGATGAAGGAAAAGGAAAAATGCGTCAAAAACTGTCTTAAGAAGAAGATATGAAGGAATAGAGGGCTCCTGTAGGTCCAGGAAGGCAAGAAAACGTCAAAGATTGTCTTAGAGAAGGGAAATGAAGAAATAGAGGGCTCCTGAAGGTACAGGAAAGAGAAGAAAACGTCAAAAACTGTTTAAAAGAATAGAAACAAAGAGGTAGATGGATCCTATAGGTCCAGGAAAGGGAAGAAAGCGTCAAAAACTGTATAAGATGTCAAAGGTTGTCCAAAAGAAGGGAAATGAAGAAATAGAGGTCTCCTTAATGTTCAGGAAAGCGAAGCAAACGTCAAAAACTGTATAAAACGTCATAAACTGTCTAAAAGAATTGAAATAAAGAAGAGGAGGGCTCCTTATAGGTTAAGAAAAGAGATGAAGGGAAAGGAAAAATGCGTCAAAAACTGTCTTAAGGAGAAGAAATGGGCTCCTGTAGGTCCAGGAAGAGCAAGAAAACGTCAAAAACTGTCTCAAGGAGAAGAAATGAAGAATCAAGGACTCCTGTAGGTCAAGACAAAGAAAAAAAAAGCGTCAAAACTGTCTTAGAAAAGCCAATTAAAGAGATAGAGGGCTCCTATAGGTCCAGAAGAGGGAAGAAAACTTCAAAAACTGTAGAAAACGTCATAAACTGTCTGAGAAAGGAAATGAAGAAATAGGGAGCTCCTATAGGTCCTGTAAAGCGAAGAAAACGTCAAAAACTGTCTTTCAGAAGCCAATTGAAGAGATAGAGGGCTCCTATAGGTCAAGAAAAGGGAAGAAAACGTCAAAACCTGTCTTAAGGAGAAGAAATGAAAGAATAAAGGGCTCCTGTAGGTCCAGGGAAGCGAAGAAACGTCAAAAACTGTCTTTGAGAAGGCAATTGAAGAGATAGAGGGCTCCTATAGGTCCAGAAAACGGAAGAAAACGTCAAAAACTGTCTTAAGGGGAAGAAATGAAGGAATAGAGGGCTCCTATAGGTCCGGTAAAGCGAAGAAAACGTCAAAAACTGTCTGAAGAAGGTAAATGAAGAAATAGAGGTCTCCTAAATGTTCAGGAAAGCGAAGCAAACGTCAAAAACTGTATAAAACGTCATAAACTGTCTAAAATAATTGAAATAAAGAAGAGGAGGGCTCCTTATAGGTTAAGAAAAGAGATGAAGGAAAAGGAAAAATGCGTCAAAAACTGTCTTAAGGAGAAGAAATGAAGGAATAGAGGGCTCCTGTAGGTCCAGGAAAGGCAAGAAAACGTCAAAAACTGTCTCAAGGAGAAGAAATGAAGAATAAAGGACTCCTGTAGGTCAAGAAAAAGGAAAAAAAAACGTCAAAAACTGTCTTAAGGAGAAGAAATGAAGAATAAAGGACTCCTGTAGGTCCAGAAAAAAGAAGAAAACGTCAAAAACTGTCTTAGAAAAGCCAATTAAAGAGATAGAGGGCTCCTATAGGTCCAGAAGAGGGAAGAAAACTTCAAAAACTGTAGAAAACGTCATAAACTGTCTGAGAAAGGAAATGAAGAAATAGGGAGCTCCTATAGGTCCGGTAAAGCGAAGAAAACGTCAAAAACTGTCTTATGGAGAAGAATTGAAAGAATAAAGGGCTCCTGTAGGTCCAGAAAAAGGAAGAAAACGTCAAAACCTGTCTTAAGGAGAAGAAATGAAAGAATAAAGGGCTCCTGTAGGTCCAGGGAAGCGAAGAAACGTCAAAAACTGTCTTCGAGAAGCCAATTGAAGAGATAGATGGCTCCTATAGGTCCAGAAAACGGAAGAAAACGTCAAAAACTGTCTTAAGGGGAAGAAATGAAGGAATAGAGGGCTCCTATAGGTCCGGTAAAGCGAAGAAAACGTCAAAAACTGTCTGAAGAAGGTAAATGAAGAAATAGAGGTCTCCTAAATGTTCAGGAAAGCGAAGCAAACGTCAAAAACTGTATAAAACGTCATAAACTGTCTAAAATAATTGAAATAAAGAAGAGGAGGGCTCCTTATAGGTTAAGAAAAGAGATGAAGGAAAAGGAAAAATGCGTCAAAAACTGTCTTAAGGAGAAGAAATGAAGGAATAGAGGGCTCCTGTAGGTCCAGGAAAGGCAAGAAAACGTCAAAAACTGTCTCAAGGAGAAGAAATGAAGAATAATGGACTCCTGTAGGTCAAGAAAAAGGAAAAAAAACGTCAAAAACTGTCTTAAGGAGAAGAAATGAAGAATAAAGGACTCCTGTAGGTCCAGAAAAAAGAAGAAAACGTCAAAAACTGTCTTAGAAAAGCCAATTAAAGAGATAGAGGGCTCCTATAGGTCCAGAAGAGGGAAGAAAACTTCAAAAACTGTAGAAAACGTCATTAACTGTCTGAGAAAGGAAATGAAGAAATAGGGAGCTCCTATAGGTCCTGTAAAGCGAAGAAAACGTCAAAAACTGTCTTATGGAGAAGAATTGAAAGAATAAAGGGCTCCTGTAGGTCCAGAAAAAGGAAGAAAACGTCAAAACCTGTCTTAAGGAGAAGAAATGAAAGAATAAAGGGCTCCTGTAGGTCCAGGGAAGCGAAGAAACGTCAAAAACTGTCTTCGAGAAGCCAATTGAAGAGATAGATGGCTCCTATAGGTCCAGAAAAGGGAAGAAAACGTCAAAAACTGTCTTAAGGAGAAGAAATGAAGGAATAGAGGGCTCCTATAGGTCCGGTAAAGCAAAGAAAACGTCAAAAACTGTCTTTGAGAAGCCAATTGAAGAGATAGAGGGCTCCTATAGGTCCAGAAAAGGGAAGAAAACGTCAAAAACTGTCTTAAGGAGAAGAAATGAAGGAATAGAGGGCTCCTATAGGTCCGGTAAAGCGAAGAAAACGTCAAAAACTGTCTTACGGAGAAGAAATGAAGAATAAAGGGCTCCTGTAGGTCCAGTTAAGCGAAGATAAACGTCAAAAACTGTCTTTGCAGAAGCCAATTGAAGAGATAGAGGCTCCTATAGGTCATGACAAAGGGAAGAAAACGTCAATACACTGTCTTAAGGAGAAGAAATGAAGGAATAGAGGGCTCCTATAGAATTAGCAAAGAAAATCGTCAAAAACTTCTTATAGATGAAGGATAAGGGCTCCTGAGGTCAGAAAGGGATAGAAACGTTAATCTTTAGGTCAAATTTTTGAGATAGAGGGCAACTTGTAGGTCAGAAAATAGGGCCCCATAGTGTCACAGACTTATTTTAAGGAGAAGAAATGACGTGCAATATCTATGTCGTTAAGCGAGAAAGTCCCAAAACTGTTTACGGTAGATGAAGATGTCCTATAGGTCCGATAAAGCGAAGAAAACGTCCAAAACTGTCTGAAGAAGGTAAATGGAGGAGCAAGGAATAGGTCTAGTAAGGGATAAGTCGAAAAATCAAGAAGAAAACGTCATGATTTGAATGTTGGGAAGGTAATTCGTAGAGGGGGGAAGCTGAGTAGAGGCGATTAGGGACAATGGAATAAGCCGAGTTCTAACCGGACAATTGATTTCTCTCTCGACCCTCGTAATGTCTTCATACAAAAGGGTTCCCTCTTACCTTAAGTTTGAGATCTAGGAGAGTCTCGTTTGAAGAAATCGTCACTTCTTTTTCGCCTCTCGTTTTCCTATGACGTGTCGACCGACGTATCAGCATTTCGGACTCCAAATTTCCGTTTTGCCTCGGAACCTTTCCTTTCTGCAAAGGTTAAAAAAGTGTTGTTTATGAGGGCAATTTTAAGCTTTTAATTGCCAAACTACTGTTCAGGTGTTTGTTTAGACTTGTTGCTTCGTGGAACGGTTTGATAGGTGTTAATTTTGTGTTATAAATCGAGGTTGAATAATTCAGGTAGATGCGTATCTTTTTGGGTTTTCTAATGGCCGGTAGCCCTCGGAGGATTATTATAGTCGAGTTTATTATTTATGAGGCTGGATGTTGTCCACCTTCGAAGATCCTAATTAAAGAACGGACTTTATGAATGGGCGCCCCCTCCTTGAGAGATTCGAATTCGAGATGTTGAATTATGAAGCCTGAGGGGAATAATTCGTCTTTTTCGCGCGGCAGGAGTGGCTAGAGCCAGAAATTGAAAAAGAAATCCCTTCACCGACGCTGTCTCGTTAAACCCGAGCATTGACTACTGTGGCTTCTAGGTGTCCTGGGGAGTTGGATCCTCAACCTCTTTGCTATTTTATGCCCAGTATCGCATGATCTTTGCATGAGCCTAGCCTCCTTCGTAGCACCCTTCCTATCACCAAAACTATCACCCTAGTCTCATATGAGGATACTGCCGACTATGCCATCTCTTGGGCTGATACCACATATTTCGCCAAAAGCATCAATTTTCTGCAGACCGTCGTCTTTTTCGTGGGGCAGGAGTGGCTAGAGCCAGAAATTGAAAAAGAAATCCCTTCACCGACGCTGTCTCGTTAAACCCGAGCATTGACTACTGTGGCTTCTAGGCCAGTGGTGTCCGGGGAGTTGGATCCTCAACCTCTTTGCTATTTTATGCCCAGTATCGCATGATCTTTGCATGAGCCTAGCCTCCTTCGTAGCACCCTTCTTATCACCAAAACTATCACCCTAGTCTCATATGAGGATACTGCCGACTATGCCATCTCTTGGGCTGATACCACATATTTCGCCAAAAGCATCAATTTTCTGCAGACCGTCGTCTTTTTCGTGGCGCAGGAGTGGCTAGAGCCAGAAATTGAAAAAGAAATCACCGACGTTCGCTGTCTCGTTAAACCCGAGCATTGACTACTGTGGCTTCTAGGCCAGTGGTGTCCTGGGAGTTGGATCCTCAACCTCTTTGCTATTTTATGCCCAGTATCGCATGATACTATCACCCTAGTCTCGTATGAAGATACTGCCTACTATGCCATCTCTTGGGCTGATACCGCATAAGTTGAAGCTCTATCTTCATGGTCTATAGAACCAGGTTTGCTTGTCCACAGGATGTTTGACCTACCAATACCTCTTGTCTTCTAGTGAGACCCCTTTTTTTTTGTAATCACCATTTGTAAAATAATTAAGGGGAAAAAAAAGACATGAAAATGATGACCGATGTGCTCAGACCGCCACTTATCGATAGCAAATCCAAGATATCAACGATTTCCGATAACACCCAAATATATTCCGATTCTCATCTTCACCAAATTAACATTCACCTGCTAAAAGTCGAAAACATTTTTTTGCCCGCGATGGCCTTCCAGAAGGAAAAAAGGTTTTTCGAATCCCACGGCTCTTTGAGAAACCTTTAATTATCGATCTTATGATAGGTAATTGGTTATGTTTACAAGGTGTAAATCTCAGTCCCAGTAGCTCGACCCGAGGGCTTTTTATTTATCTCGCATCTATATCTCCCTCCATGCTACCTTCTACGATCTACCCACCTCATTAAGAATATACATAAATTACCATCCTTGATGCACGATTACAATGATATATGAAATGCTACTTTACTGGGTGTAATGAACCTTCTTTTTATTCCTTTCATAATGGAGAACTTGTGCATCGGACTTTTCTCACGCAAGTCGCAAAATGATGCTTTTCCTGGCCTAAAATCTCATGCAAACTTCTGCCCTAGGAAGCACCAAAGGTTCAAAAATGGAAGAATAGCATTTTTGGACAAGAAAAGACCATTTTCAGACATATTTTGACCCTATTTGGCCAGATAGTGTACATTCTTCGAAGGAAAAGACCCTAAGATTGCTGCAAAAAAGTATGAATGCTGCAGGAGATCCCTTTATCCCTCCTGCCTGTCTCGCTATACTCGCCCCTTACGATGGTATTGTTTAAAACTGATGATGTGGAAGTCGAGTATCCTGAGGTGGGATTATGAAGGAATTTGTGACTGTTCGAAGGCCACTTTTGTTCACAGTTGGCCTGGGATAATCGCGGTTGGTTATGGTGACTTGGGTGGTTTTGGTGAATTAGTTGTTATGGTGATTTGGCTGGTTTTGGTGCTTTGGGTGTTTTGGGGTGGATATGTTTATTTCGGTGGTTTTGGTGATTTCGGTGGCTTCGGTGATTTGGATGGTTATGGTGATTTGGTTGGTCATGGTGATTTGGGTGGTTTTGGTGATTTTGGTGGTTATGTTGTTTTGCATGGTTTTGGTGATTTGCATGGTTTTGGTGATTTGCATGGTTTTGGAGATTTTGGTGGTTTGGGCGGTTTTGGTGATTTTGGTGGTTTTGGTGATTTGGGTGGTTATGTTGATTTGGGTGGTTATGGTGATTGGGGTGGTTATGGTGATTGGGGTGGTAATGGTGATTTGCGTGGATTTGGTGAGTTGCGTGGATTTGGTGATTTCGGTTGGTTATGGTGATTTCGGTTGGTTATTTATGGTGATTTGGTTGGTTATGGTGATTTTGGTGGTTATGGTTATTTTGGTGATGTGCTTGGTTTTGGTGATTTGCGTGGTTTTGGTGATTTGGGTGGTTATGTTGTTTTGCATGGTTTTGGTGATTTGCATGGTTTTGGTGATTTTGGTGGTTTGGGCGGTTTTGGTGATTTTGGTGATTTGGGTGGTTATGGTGATTGGGGTGGTTATGGTGATTGGGGTGGTAATGGTGATTTGCGTGGATTTGGTGAGTTGCGTGAATTTGGTGATTTCGGTTGGTTATGGTGATTTCGGTTGGTTATTTATGGTGATTTGGTTGGTTATGGTGATTTGGTTGGTTATGGTGATTTTGGTGGTTATGGTTATTTTGGTGATGTGCTTGGTTTTGGTGATTTGCGTGGTTTTGGTGATTTTGGTGGTTATGTTGTTTTGCATGGTTTTGGTGGTTTGGGCGGTTTTGGTGATTTTGGTGATTTTGGTGGTTTTGGTGATTTGGGTGGTTATGTTGATTTGGGTGGTTATGGTGATTGGGGTGGTTGTGGTGATTGGGGTGGTAATGGTGATTTGCGTGGATTTGGTGAGTTGCGTGGATTTGGTGATTTCGGTTGGTTATTTATGGTGATTTCGGTTGGTTATTTATGGTGATTTGGTTGGTTATGGTGATTTGGTTGGTTATGGTGATTTGGTTGGTTATGGTGATTTGGTTGGTTATGGTGATTTGGTTGGTTATGGTGATTTGGTTGGTTATGGTGATTTGGGTGGTTAAATTCATAGCTCAAGTTAAAACGTGCCCACGGTAGGAAAACTTTAAATGGCTGTATCTCAGCCATTTTTAGGTTAAATATAACATGTTTATTATGAAATCGCATGAGAATTTAACGCGCTACACGATTAAGGAGATCCCATGGTGCAAAAACGTATGAATGCTGCAGGAGATCCCTTTACCCCTCCTGCCTGTGTATTTAATACTCGCCCCCTACGATGATATCGTTTGCTACTGATAATGTGGAAGTCGAGTATCCTGAGGTGAGATTATGAAGGAATTTGTGACTGTTCGAAGGCCACTTTTGTTCACAGTTGGCCTGGGATAATCGCGGTTGGTTATGGTGACTTGGGTGGTTTTGGTGAATTAGTTGTTATGGTGATTTGGATGGTTTTGGTGCTTTGGGTGTTTTGGGGTGGATATGTTTATTTCGGTGGTTTTGGTGATTTGCGTGGTTTTGGTGATTTTGGTGGTTATGTTGTTTTGCATGGTTTTGGTGGTTTGGGCGGTTTTGGTGATTTTGGTGATTTTGGTGGTTTTGGTGATTTGGGTGGTTATGTTGATTTGGGTGGTTATGGTGATTGGGGTGGTTGTGGTGATTGGGGTGGTAATGGTGATTTGCGTGGATTTGGTGAGTTGCGTGGATTTGGTGATTTCGGTTGGTTATTTATGGTGATTTGGTTGTTTATGGTGATTTCGGTTGGTTATTTATGGTGATTTGGTTGGTTATGGTGATTTGGTTGGTTATGGTGATTTGGTTGGTTATGGTGATTTGGTTGGTTATGGTGATTTGGGTGGTTAAATTCATAGCTCAAGTTAAAACGTGCCCACGGTAGGAAAACTTTAAATGGCTGTATCTCAGCCATTTTTAGGTTAAATATAACATGTTTATTATGAAATCGCATGAGAATTTAACGCGCTACACGATTAAGGAGATACCATGGTGCAAAAACGTATGAATGCTGCAGGAGATCCCTTCACCCCTCCAGCCTGTCTCGCTGTACTCGCCCCCTACGATGGTATCGTTTGCTACTGATGTGGAAGTCGAGTATCCTGAGGTGAGATTATGAAGGAATTTGTGACTGTTCGAAGGCCACTTTTGTTCACAGTTGGCCTGGGATAATCGCGGTTTTGTCCCTTGTTAGAAAAGAACACTTTTCGATTTGTCGACCTTTGCGTCGATGATGTCTATATTTGCTCTCCCATTAAAAACTCTCGGGGTTCATTTCGAACAACTCTTCCGAACCCATTCGGACTTTTGCGAGCCGGACGGTAACCTTTAATTATCGGCCGTTTCTTCATTTAGCCGAGAGCCTCCTAAGAGATTTAAAGCTTTTACTCCCTTCCTCAACGGTAATTCTATTGTCCTTCTCCTCTCACTCTCCCGGCCATTTTTCAGGGCCTTTTACCTCCTCAACTCTTTTCAATGCACAAATTACCGCCTAGTTTGATTATACACCGAACCATGAATGCCCCCTCCGGCTCCTTTCTCCCTTCTAATAACAACTTAATTGTTAACCACCCCGTTTATTTGTTCCGCAAAATATTTTATGTCTTCCAGACTCCTTGCATAAATAAATAAAAAACTAACTTTTCCATATTTTACACTTTTCAACGAGTTAACCGGAAAAGGTCTGGTCTGGGAGTTATGGAAGTGGGACCCCTAAAACGGGAACTTCATAAAAAAAGTGGGTTTTTACAGGGGCGGAACGCTGCCAAGTTCCTAGCCCCAACCACCTAAGACCCTCCGCCGGAGAAGATCGGAGGTTTTCTACAGAAATCCCCAATTTTGGGGGTGACGGCCTATTCTATCCTGTATTTTGTGAACATTTGGGGAAGATCGGTGGTTTTCTACCAAAATCTCCATTTTAAAGGAAAGCGGAAATGGGAATTTGTGAATATCGGTGTTGTTCTACCAAAATCTCCTTTTTTGGGGGAGACGGAGGTGGTTTTGGGGATTTGGGGGGTTTTGGCGAATTGGGTGGTTTTGGTGATTTACGTGGTTTTGGTGATTTACGTGGTTTTGGTGATTTGCGTGGTTTTGGTGATTTGGGTGGTTTTGGTAATTTAGGATGGTTATGGTGATTTGGGTGGTTTTGTTGGTTATGGTGATTTAGGTGGTTTTGGTGATTTAGGTGGTTATGGTGATATGGATGGTTATAGTGATTTGGTTGATTATGATGATTTGGTTGATTACGGTGATTGGGTTGGTTATGGTGATTCAGTTGGTTTTGGAGATTCGGGTGGTTTTGGCGATTCGGTTGATTATGGTGATTCGGGTGGTTTTGGAGTTTTGGTGGTTATGGTGATATGGATGGTTATGATGATATGGATGGTTATGGTGATTAGGTTGATTATGGTGATTCGGGTGGTTTTGGTGTTTGGGAAGTTATGGTATTATGGATGTTTATGGTTGATTATGGTGATATGGTAGTTTATGGTGATTTGGATTTATTATGGTGATTCAGTTGGTTTTGGAGATTCGGGTGGTTATGGTGATTTGGTTGATTGTGGTGATTCGGGTGGTTTTGGTTTTTGGGTGGTTATGGTGATATGGATGGTTATGGTGTATGGATGGTTGTGGTGATTTGGTCGACTATGGTAATTCAGTTGGTTTTGGAGATTCGGGTGGTTATGGTGATTTGGTTGATTATGGTGATTCGGGTGGTTTTGGTGTTTGGGTGGTTATGGTGATGTGGTTGGTTATGGTGATTTGGTGATTGGTGTATTGGGTGGTTATGGTGATTCGGGTTGGTATGGTGATTCGCGGTTTGAGCGGTTATGGTGATTCGGGTGGGTTTTGGGTCGGTTATGGTGATTCGGGTGGTTTATGGTGATATGGTTGGTTATGGTGATTAGACGGTTTGGGCGGTTATGGTGATTCGGGCGGTTTGGGCGGTTATGGTGATTTGGTGGTTTTGGTGATATGGTTGGTTTTGGAGATTCGGGTGGTTATGGTGATTTGGTTGATTATGGTGATTCGGGTGGTTATGGTGATATGGTTGGTTATGGTGATTCGGGTGGTTTGGGCGGTTATGGTGATTTGGGTGGTTTTGGTGATATGGTTGGTTATGGTGATTCGGGTGGTTATGGTGATTTGGGTGGTTATGGTGATATGGTTGGTTATGGTGATTTGGGTGGTTATGGTGATATGGTTGGTTATGGTGATTCGGGCGGTTATGGTGATTCGGGCGGTTATGGTGATTTGGGTGGTTTTGGTGATAAGGTTGGTTATGGTGATTCGGGTGGTTATGGTGATTTGGGTGATATGGTTGGTTATGGTGATTCGGGCGGTTATGGTGATTTGGGTGGTTTTGGTGATATGGTTGGCTATGGTGATTCGGGTAGTTTGGGCGGTTATGGTGATTTGGGTGGTTTTGGTGATTCTGGTGGTTATGGTGATTTGGATGGTCAAATTCATAGCTCAAGTTAGAAAGTGCCCACGGTAGGAAAACTTTGAATGGCTGTATCTCAACCATTTTTAGGTTAAATTAAACATGTTTATTATGAAATCGCATGAGAATTTAACGCGCTACATGATTACGAAAACGATAAAGCGGAAAAATGGATGTTTTTCAAGTTATAAGCGTTTTAAGGTATTGACCTCGCGTTGGAAAAGTGGAAAAAAGAGGGAATGACGTGAAAAATGTTGAAGAGAGTCGAAAAAAAGGTTTTGAGTGTTGGTTGTTGAAGGGTGGTGGCTGTAATTAGAGTATTTTTTCGAGAAAAAGAGTATAGAGACGTTAGTCCTCGGGCTAATAAGATAATGATCGGGTCCGAAGCTCGCCCCGGCACCGGTAAACGGAGATCGTAAATGCCAAACATGAGGAGTCTATGCGGAACGAGGGGGGCCATTATTCAATTTCCCCTTCGGTCACCTAATTATTCAAATAGCGTATTACCTCTCCGTTTCCTAAGTCGTTTTCGGCCTCCTCGTTCGTTTTATTGATTGGACGGATGTAAACTTTCGCCTTCTCGTAGACGAGGAGGGCTTCGAGGTCGTCTTTCTTCTTCGCGTCGAGGCATTCCGTGCAAACCTCTGGAAAAGAGAACGAATATTACTATAAGCGGGGCAAAAAAGAGGGAGAGATAAGGGAATTGGCCCGGGTTAGTACGGTCCGCTTGGCAAAAGGGCAAAAGAGACAAATAGTCCTCATCTAAGAGGTGGGCCCTGATTAGACCTTGTTACTCCTCCTTCATCCACCCCTTGAGACAAATGTGAAACTTCGCCTCTTTCGCTACGTTAAACAAAATAACAAGACCTCATGGGCACGTCAACAATAAAAACCATCAGTCTTCCCCACCCTTAAAATTCTAATACGAAAAACCTCTTTAAAAGCCTAAATTTCTTAGAAAAATGCAATCATCGAATTTCAAGATAAATGGCCTAAGGAGGCCTAAAATTCACAGTAAAATGCCCTTTTCTAGGTAAAAGGATTTAAAGCGTCAAATTTCTTTGAAAAATTGTTCTAATTTCTAGGAAAATGGGGTCCGAAGGGTCAAATTTTAAAAAAAAAAGTATCCAAATTTTTAAGAAAAAAGGTCAAAGTTCATCGAAAAATGAGCAAATTTCTATGAAAAAAGGCTTTAAAGCGTTAAATATCATTGAAAAGTTCTCATTTCTAGTGAAATGGGTCTAAAGCGTCAAATTTCATAGGAAAATGTTGGCTTTAAAACGTCAAATTTCCGAGAAAAATGTAACGATTTCCTGGAAAAAAAGTCATTAAAAAGTCAAATTTCCGGGGAAAATGTAACGATTTCCAGGAAAAAAGCGTTACAGAGTCGAATTACCGAGAAAAATCTAACGATTTCTAGGAAAAAGGCTTTAAAGAGTCAAATTTCCAAGAATAATGTAACGATTTCCAGGAAAAAATTCTTTAAGAGTCAAATTTCCAAGAAAAATTTAAAGATTTTCAGGAAAAAAAAACTTTAAAGAGTCAAATTTCCGAGAAAAATGTAACGATTTCCTGGAAAAAAGGCTTTAAAGAGAACAATTTTCGAAAAAAATGAAACCATTTCCACGGAAAAATGTAACGATTTCCAGGAAAAAGGCTTTACAGAGTCATATTTCCGAATTTCAGAGAAAAATATGACGATTTCCAGGGAAAAAAAAATCATTAAATAGTAACATTTCCGAGAAAAATGTAACGATTTACAGGAAAAAATGCTTTAAGAGTCAAATTTCGGAGAAAAATTTAAAGATTTCCAGGGAAAAAAGCTTTAAAGAGTCAAATTTCCGAGAAAAATGTAACGATTTCCAGGAAAAAGCGTTACAGAGTCAAATTTCCGAGAAAAATCTAACGATTTCTAGGAAAAAGGCTTTAAAGAGTCAAATTTCCGAGAAAAATGTAACGATTTTCAGGAAAAAAGTCATTAAATAGTAACTTTTCCGAGAAAAATGTGACGATTTACAGGAAAAAATGCTTAAAGAGTCAAATTTCTGAGAAAAATTTAAAGATTTCCAGGGAAAAAAGCTTTAAAGAGTCAAATTTCCGAGAGAAATGTAACGATTTCCCGGAAAAAAGGCATTAAATAGTAACATTTCCGAGAAAAATGTAACGATTTACAGGAAAAAATTCTTTAAGAGTCAAATTTCCAAGAAAAATTTAAAGATTTCCAGGGAAAAAAGCTTTAAAGAGTCAAATCTCCGAGAAAAATGTAACGATTTCCTGGAAAAAAGGCTTTAAAGAGTACAATTTTCGAAAAAAATGAAACCATTTCCAGGGAAAAATGTAACGATTTCCAGGAAAAAGGCTTTACAGAGTCAAATTTCCGAGAAAAATCTAACGATTTCTAGGAAAAAAAGCTTTAAAGAGTCAAATTTCAGAGAAAAATATGACGATTTCCAGGGAAAAAAATTCATTAAATAGTAACTTTTCCGAGAAAAATGTAACGATTTACAGGAAAAAATGCTTTAAGAGTCGAACTTCCGAGAAAAATTTAAAGATTTCCAGGGAAAAAAGCTTTAAAGAGTCAAATTTCCGAGAAAAATGTAACGATTTCCAGGAAAAAGCGTTACAGAGTCAAATTTCCCAGAAAAATCTAACGATTTCTAGGAAAAAGGCTTTAAAGAGTCAAATTTCCGAGAAAAATTTAAAGATTTCCTGGGAAAAAAGCTTTAAAGAGTCAAATTTCCGAGAAAAATGTAACGATTTCCCGGAAAAAAGGCATTAAATAGTAACATTTAATAGTTTAACATTAAATAGTTACATTTCCGAGAAAAATGTAACGATTTCTAGGGGGGGGGATGCTTTGAGAGTCAAGTTTCCGAGAAAAATTTAAAGATTTCTAGGGAAAAAGGCTTTACAGAGTAAAATTTCTGAGAAAAATGTAATGATTTCCAGGAAAAAGGGTTTTAATGAGTAAAATTACCGAGAAAAATGTAACGATTTCTAGGAAAAAAGGCTTTACAGAGTCAAATTTCCGAGAAAAATGTAACGATTTCTAAGGGGGTAAATGCTTGAAGAGTCAAATTTCTCGAAACCTTTACAGATTTCTAGGGAAAAAGGATTTGCAGAGTCAAATTTCGGAGAAAAATGTAACGATTTCTAGGAAAAACGTCTTTATAGAGTCAAATTTCCGAGAAAAATGTCCAAACTTCTTGGATTTCGAATAAATGATAGAATTAAGGCGGAGACGACCATTATTTTTGTTTGTTTCTGAGTCAATATATCGCAGCACATTCGGCCCCAAAAGTTATTATTTCCTCATTATTAGGCACTAAAAATGGTCCCATTTTTTTTCTAAAAAGCGCATTCTCTTTGATTCGGAAAACTCTAGACTGATCTGAGAGCACTTTTTCCGAAAAAAATTTTCTTCCGAAAATCGGGAAACAAATTTTATGGGAAAACTTTTTTCCAAAAAAACCAGGTACACGTTTTGTAGGGTACGACGAGCTGTTTCCAAATCTGTTAATAATTTCAAAATCGGTTAAAAAACGGCGTCGTAATCGCTGTCACAAGATTTAGACTGTGCGGGGGGTGGGGAGCGTCTGGGGGTCTTAAATCAAGATTAGACGGAGATGACAGGTGCAAAGCATTTTTTGGTGTTCAATGGCCTTTTCTTACGAGTTTTCAAAAATATTACTTTTTATTAATCTTGCCTTCCTCACATTCCTAAGGTAGTGGAAGCTTTCCGATCGTACAAGAGGTCGAAAAAATTTTTGTCCTCCAAAATGTAAATTTTCACTTGCATTTTGAATTTTAGACGATTCCGAACTAAGGTTCGTGTCTCTGTCTGTCTCGTCCGTCCTTCCGTCTGTCCATTTTTATGTATATTACAAAAATAAAAAATAAATAAATAGAAACAAAAGGGAGGGCCCTGACGGAGGTTTTCGCCTATAGCCGTAGCACCCTTGACCGAAACCAACACTCAATGATGATGGGCGGCCCTAATTCGCCCAGGCCTCAGACGGAATGGGAATTTTAAAATTTTCATTCATAGTAGGTACCTTAGTTCAGTTGAGTCAGTCCGAAACCGGCCAAAACCAACACCACCGAACGGGGGGGACCGGGTCCCCGGGACCCATGGTCGTGATTTTGCTGAATTTACCCCCACCCCCACCCCTGTTTATCGTTATTTTGCGAATTGTGTTTGAAAGGTACATAATTGAATTCTCTACAACTTTTACGAAATTCACTTTTTGAATAGATCGAATAGATCGGTCAAAATTGAAAAAACCGTTATGGTCGCCTCGTAGCTCGGATACGTTAGGTTTTAAAAAAAATCTTACGTAATTAAATGTATAGTAAATTCAATAAGCTTTAATTTCGTATTTACAATTTTTTCGCATACGACGTTTTCGAGATATTGGCGAAAAATTATTTAAAAAATTCGCCTTCAAAATGTTTTGGATGAGGGAATCTGTAAAAAATAATTGTGTCTGCTTTCTGTCTGATTTTTAATCCCTCCTTTTTTAAGGAAAAAACAAAGGCGAAACCGATTGGCTTTTCCTATTCTTTCATCTCCTAGGTCTTTCCTCGCATAATTCAATTTCAATCTCTCACAAGAAAATAGTAACACCACACCCAAAAAAAAAACATCTTCAAGGAATAAAACAAAAAAATATGTAGTAAAATTAAGAAGAAAAAAAAATAATGGAAAAGGGAGAGTAGTAATCACCGTAAATAAAGTAAAGCAGAGCTGATCGGCTGGACCAAAGTCCACTTCATTTCGCCCCGACTCTGCTTATCAGTCAGTTTAAAAAAGTGAGTGAAAACATTTTTTTTAATTCATGAACTATACGTACAAAGCAATTGTGATTCCATAAATTATGGCGCAATTTTTTTTACATATTTCTTTATTTTATCTTATTAGGATTGAAAATTTGTCCAGTGTACAGAGCATTTTCACCTAATGGTCCATTTGGGTCCCAATAACGTCATGTTTTTGAAGAGTGCCAATAAAAGCTTTCCCGGCACAATTTTTAAAACAATAAAATCTTTTACATCAACTTTTTCAGGATAAGGTCCTGTTGGATAAGTCCTGGATAAGGTACTGCTCTGTAGACTGGATTAAATTAAATGTGTTTATTTTTTATTAGTAGCAAAAATTTTTCCTTATTTTTCAATGGATCCTGCATATTACAATTTTATTGACTTGAAGCCAACCTAATGACAGTGTGTTAACCTGTCATCTGCGTATCTTGATTTACGACCCCAGACGCGCCCCACTCCCCGCACCGTCTAAATCTTGTGACAGCGATTACGACGCCGTTTTTTAACCGATTTTGAAATTATTAACAGATTTGGAAACAGCTCGTCGTACCCTACAAAACGTGTACCTGGTTTTTTTGAAAAAAGTTTTCCCGGAAAATTCGTTTCCCGATTTTCCGGAAGAAAATTATTTTCGGAAAAAGTGCTCTCAGATCAGTCTAGAGTATTCCGAATTAAAGAGAATGCGCTTTTCAGAAAAAAAATCGGACCATTTTTAGTGCCCAAAACAAGGAAAAAACGTTTCGACATCTTCCCTCTCTCTCGCACACTTGGTAGAATTTAATTGTCGGATCCGCTAATCATTTTTGTTAGATTCCATGCTTGAGTTCATTACTCGAAATAGAGACATTAACGAGAAAAAGTGTTAATTTCGGTTCGACGATATTAGAGGAGAAAAGAAACATTAGGGGAGAAGGATCTTGCTGATGGTTTATTGGTAAAGTGATTAGTGACGTGGGGCTTGTATTTCTTTAGGGTGCGAAAAGGGGGTGGTTACACGCTCCCCCCCCTCCACCCTACCGACCACCTACGTCATGGGGGTTAATTGGGCCTCGCGTGACAAGGGCCGAAAACCCAAAGAAACGTTTTCGAATCTTGGAAAAGGGAAAGTTTTCAAAGGAAATGCCGGAGTCCCCTAGACGCGGTTCGCCGCAAAAGGCGAGCTTCTTCCAGGCTTAAGTCCTCCAGAACCGCAGAAGAGTCAGAGAACCTTTTGAAGGATCAGGCGACCACATTTCAAGTTTCTCAGACTTCTAATTAAGACGACGTTTAACAATTTTTTTAAAATCGATCCTTAAAACATTTTTGGCCCCTTTTCTTCGATTCTTGTAAGTAGGAAAAGCTCTAAAAAAGCATAATTTCGTAGAAAAATAGGAATTTTTTTCGAAGAAAAAGGCGTTAAGATGCCACATTTTCCAAGAAAAAGGCGTAAGATGCCCATATTTCTGAAGAAAAGGCATTTTTAGAAATGCATATTTTTGAAGAAAAGGCTTCAAGATGTCACATTTGAAAGAAAAATGCTATGTAAGATGATTTCTGAAGAAAAAAGGCTTCAAGATGTCAATTTTCGAAGAAAAATGCTGGAAGATGCCATATTTCTGAAGAAAAAAGGCTTCAAGATGTCATATTTTCGAAGAAAAGGGCTTCGAAATGCATAATTTGCGAGAAGAAAACAGGCTCAAGATGTCATATTTGAAGAAAAATGCTCAAGATGCCATATTTTCGAAGAAAAGGATTCAAGAGTCATATATTGAAGAAAAATGCTTCAAGATTGCCATATTTCTGAAGAAAAAGGCTTCAAGATGTCACAATTTGGAGAAAATGCTTTAAGATGCCTATTCTGAAGAAAAAGGCTTCAAGATGTCAAATTTTCGAAGAAAAGCTGCGAAGATGCCATATTTTGAAGAAAATGCATCAAGATGTCACAATTCTGAAGAAAAAGGCTTCGAGATGTCATATATTCTGAAGAAAAAGGCTCGAAAGATGTCAAATTTTCGAAGAAAAATGCTGCGAGATGCCATATATTCGAAGAAAAAGGCTTCAAGATGTCACATTTGGAAGAAAAAAGCTTAAGATGCCTTATTTCTGAGAAAAGGCTTCAAGATGTCAATTTTCGAAGAAAAATGCTGGAAGATGCCATATTTCTGAAGAAAAGGCTTCAAATGTCATATTTTCGAGAAAAAGGCTTCGAAATGCCATATTTTCGAGAGATCGAGATGCGATATTTCGAACAACATGCTAAGATGTTATATTTTGAGAAAAAGGCTTCGAAATGCCATATTTTGAAGGAAAAAAGCTTCGAAATGCCATATTTTGAAGAAACAGGCTTCAGCATGCATATTTTGAAGAAAAAGGCTGTCAAGATGCCATATTTCGAAGAAAAGGCATCGAAATGCCAATTTCAGAAAAGGCTGAAATGCCATATTCTGAAGGAAAAAAAGGCTTCAAATGCCATATTTTCAAGAAAAAGCATCGAAATGCCATATTTTCAAGAAAAAAGGCATCAAATGCCATATTTCCAAGAAAAAGGCTTCGAAAATGCATATTTTCGAAAAAAGATCGAAATGCATATTTCCAAGAAAAAGGCATCAAATGCCATATTTCAAGAAAAAGGCATCGAAATGCCATATTTTCCAAGAAAAAAGCTCGAAATGCCATATTTTGAAAAAAGGCATCGAAAATGCCATATTTTCCAAGAAAAAGCATCGAAATGCCATATTTTCCAAGAAAAAGGCATCGAAATGCCATATTTTCCAAGAAAAAGGCATCGAAATGCCATATTTTCCAAGAAAAAGGCATCGAAATGCCATATTTTCCAAGAAAAAGGCATCAAAATGCCATATTTCCAAGAAAAAAGGCATCGAAAATGCCATATTTCCAAGAAAAAGCATCGAAAATGCCATATTTCCAAGAAAAAGGCATCGAAATGCCATATTTTCCAAGAAAAGGCATCGAAATGCCATATTTTCCAAGAAAAAAGGCATCGAAATGCCATATTTTCAAGAAAAAGGCATCGAAATGCCATATTTTCCAAGAAAAAGGCATCGAAATGCCATATTTTCCAAGAAAAATGATTGAAATGCCATATTTTCCACGAAAAGGCTTCGAAATGCCATATTTTCCAAGAAAAAGGCATCGAAATGCCATATTTTCCAAGAAAAAGGCATCGAAATGCCATATTTCCAAGAAAAAGGCATCGAAATGCCATATTTTCCAAGAAAAATGATTGAAAATACCATATTTTCCAAGAAAAAGGCTTCAAAATGTCATATTTTTTGTAGAAAAAGGCTTTAAGATTCCATTTTTCGAAGAAAATTTATTCAAGATATAAGCCTAATAGTATCAAACGGTTTTGGACGAAAAACGATCAAGAAAACCCTAAATCCCAGACAATTGTCCAATCTCGAGGGCTGAATGGGATGCACGCTGTGCCCTTTTCTGACATTAAAAGCGTTTTTGAAAAGTAGGAACTGAATGGAAAAGGAAAAAAAAAGCTCCTCACGTATTTCCGAACTCGAGGCACATACGAACTCACCAAAAAAAGGTCCAGAAATCGAAATTTCACAGTCAAGTGCGCTCAAGCGAGGCGCTCTCCTAGAGCTAATCTGAATAGAAAAAGAGGTTTTTTTTCTTTCCCTTTCTTCCCCTAATTATTTCTTTTTAAATACGTTTCGGCCTATTGATTTAGGAATATAAAGATAAGAGGATAAGTTGTAATTTTGATAAGAGGAGGAAGACTGTAAAAACCAATTACGTTGGGGGTTGTCTTCGGGGTGGTTTTCTTCTTTTTTCTTTTCTTTTTCTTTTTTTTTTTCTTCACAAGCCATTTCATCATTGGGCAACTGGGGCAAGACAAACCGGGGGACGGGGAATTAATCACGCTTCTTACCCACGGCCCGCCATGATTAATACCATCCCCCACCGTTACAAGCCCTTTAAACAAATTAAAACTTTAATAAAAATTTTTCAACAATTATGGATAAACATGTTTCCAGAGAGCCCAGCTCCAGGAGGTAGATTTCTTTTCTTTCGCAAACGACCTTTGGACCATTTTAGACAGGTTAGACCGTTTTAAACCATTATGGAGAGAGAAAAATATGGACAGTTTAGACGATTTTTTGGAAACCGTTTAGGTGATTTCAGGCGGTTATTGGGCCATTTTAGGGCATATTAGGCAGTTTAATGCTATTGAGGGCAGTTTTCAATATTTTTAGACGTTTAGGCCGTTTTAGACCTCTATAGTTTTAAACCAATTTAGGACAACTTAAGACTTTTTATGGCAGTTTTAGGAATTAGGAGGGCATCTTGGCCAGTTTTCGATTGTTAAGGACAGTTTTTACTTTTTAGACCGTTTAGGACAGTTGTTGACTATTTTAGGAATTTTAAGCTTTTCGATTGTTTAGGACAGTTTTTGACCTATTTTAGACTTTTTATGGCGGCTTTAAGAGGCCATCTTGGCCAGTTTTCGATGTTTAGGACAGTTTTTACTTTTTAGACCGTTTAGGACAGTTGTAGACTATTTTAGGATTTTTGAGTTTTTCGATTTTTAGGACAGTTTTTAGACCGTTTAGGACAGCTTTAGACTTTTTATGGCTGCTTTAGGAGGCTATCTTGGCCAGTTTTTGATGTTTAGGACAGTTGTTACTTTTTAGAGCATTTAGGACAGTTTTAGCCTATTTTAGGACAGTTTTTTAGACCATTTAGTTTTAGACTATTTTAGGACTTTTATGGAAGATTTTCGATTGTTTAGTTTTCAGACCATAGAGATCAATTTTTGACCATTTAAGGACTTTTTAGGCAGCTTTAAGCAATTTCAGACATTATTAGACCATTTTAGGCCATTGGGACAGTTTTTCGATTGTTTAGGACAGTTGTTACTTTTTAGACCGTTTAGGACAGTTTTAGACTATTTTAGGACTTTTGAGTTTTTCGATTTTTTAGGACAGTTTTTAGACCATTTAGGACAGCTTTAGGAGGCTATCTTGGCCATTTTTTTGATGTTTAGGACAGTTGTTACTTTTTAGAGCATTTAGGACAGTTATAGACTATTTTAGGACTTTTGATTTTTTCGATTTTTTAGGACAGTTTTTAGACCGTTTAGGACAGTTTTAGGAGGCTATCTTGGCCAGTTTTACTTTTAGAGCATTTAGGACAGTTTAGACTATTTAGGACTTCTGAGTTTTTCGATTTTTTAGGACAGTTTTTAGACCATTTAGGACATCTGGCCAGTTTTCGATTGTTTAGGGCATTTTTACTTTTAGACCATTTAGGACAGTTTTAGACTATTTTAGGACTTTAAGTTTTCGATTTTTTAGGACAGTTTTTAGACCATTTAGGACAGCATACGAGGCTATCTTGGCCAGTTTTCGATGTTTAGGGCATTTTTACTTTTAGACCATTTAGGACAGTTTTAGACTATTTAGACTTTTGAGTTTTTCGATTTTTTAGGACAAGTTTTTAGACCGTTTAGGACAGCTTTAGATTTTAGGAGGCTATCTTGGAAAGTTTTTGATGTTTAGGACAGTGTTACTTTTAGAGCATTAGGACAGTTTTAGACTATTTTAGGACAGTTTTAGACCATTTAGTTTTAGACTATTTTAGGACTTTTATGGCAGATTTCGATTGTTTAGGACAGTTAGTAGACCATTTAGGGCAGCTTAAGTCTATTAAGGCAGCTTTTTATTGTTTAGGACAGTTTTAGACCATCAGGACAGTTTTTGACCATCAAGACTTTAGGGCAGCTTTAGGCGATTTCAGACATTTAATAGACCATTTAGGCCAGTTTTCAAATGTTTAGGACACTTTTAAGACCATTTTATCAATCAATTTTTGACCATTTAATACTTTTTAGGGCCGCTCTAGGCGATTTCAGACATTTTTAGAGAATCACATCGATCTCGCCAAAGGGAGTCCCCTTTTCCACTTTTAGTTTTGGGCCCAAATTTTCATTTTTTGATTTCATCCTAAATGTTGTTTCTGACCATTTTTAGTTTGGAAAACGAGAACCGAGCTCGATTTGGGGATATAAAAACGTCGATCTCGCCAAAGCGGTACCTTTTTCACTTCTGGGCCCGAAATTTCAATTTTGATCTCATCTAAAATGTGGTTTTTTGCAATTTTTAGAGGAAAAACTACTTCTTGGGGATATCCGCAAGTGTCACAACGACGACACCCCCAATGAACCCTTGAACCTTATCGATGTTTTATTTTAGGATTATCGTTTTATAAAGGAAGCTAAGGGTTGGATTGTGTTTTTTCCGACTTTTGGAAATTCAGGTCAACTGAAGATTAATGGCTTCTTGTATGAACGTAGGGTGGGTTAATAAAGGCAACTCTGATGGCTCATAACGTAGCCGACTATGAGTTATGTCGTGTTTAAGCGATAATGTGCGGTCTACCTATAGAGAAGAGAGACACGCAGTCTTGGCAACTCGGAGGGCTCCTATCCAAGGAATCCAAGAAACAATGTATATTAACAACACTAAAGTACTTTAGGACGTCGCATTCTCACTGAAGCGCACCAACATCGTATTTGACGAAATTAATTCGGACACAGGAATTCAGGGCCTTCTTTATATTCAAATTCCCTCCCGAATCTTCAAAGGGAACCTGCAAGCTACACCGAAAATGCATTTTTAAAATTATCATCCACATCAGTAGCGATTAAAAGCCCCTCCCCTTGTCTAATCATAGTCTTATCCCTCGACCATGTCCAAAGAGAATACACGCCTAAAAGAGTACGTCTGTGAGGGCCACCGCGCTTTTGTCCCCATCTCGAAACTCGAAACAATGAATTTCAATCCAAAATTAATCTCGAAGGCAAGAAACGTGGGCAAGAACCAAAGAAGGGAGCCCAACCAATTCATTAGAGACGTGGACGGAATCTAATTACGACATATCATAACAAATGGGTCAAAACTAAGATTTGTATGCCCAAATCCTGATTATAATTCAATTTTCAACCCTTAACCGCTCCTCTCCAATGATAAAATGACATTTTGAACATTTTAAACCCTGAAATATTCTCACATCCATAAATGTAGATATTTTTTCAAAAAAGTGATAAACGGTTTTTGTAGAAAATTTTGTCAGCTTTAATTTTTAACTTAGTGCTCATGTCGCTAGGACGCTTAGTTTTCGAGATATCGAGTTTTTAAAAAAAGTTCTCTATAACTTTTATTAAGTGCCCTTTTTTGATAAGATGACGTCTTCCCTCAGGTCAAAATAAAAAAACCCCGGTTTTTCGCCACCTCGTAGCTCAGAAACGTGTGATCCTACAAAAAATCGTATTAGTACAAAATTGTAGTTAATTTAATAATCTTTAATTTTGTTCTTAATATTATTTCGCCTACGATCTACGGTTTCCGAGATATTGGCGAAAAAACGAAAAAAATCACCTTAAAACTTTTTTTTTCCGCCCCCAGGCTTAGATCGACAAATGGGTCAAAACTAAGATTTGTATGCCCAAATCCTGATTATAATTCAATTTTCAACCCTTAACCGCTCCTCTCCAATGATAAAATGACATTTTGAACATTTTAAACCCTGAAATATTCTCACATCCATAAATGTAGATATTTTTTCAAAAAAGTGATAAACGGATTTTGTAGAAAATTTTGTCAGCTTTAATTTTTAACTTAGTGCTCATGTCGCTAGGACGCTTAGTTTTCGAGATATCGAGTTTTTTAAAAAAAGTTCTCTATAACTTTTATTAAGTGCCCTTTTTTGATTAGATGACGTCTTCCCTCCTTATAGGTCAAAATAAAAAACCCCGGTTTTTCGCCACCTCGTAGCTCAGAAACGTGTGATCCTACAAAAAATCGTATTAGTACAAAATTGTAGTAAATTTAATAATCTTTAATTTTGTTCTTAATATTATTTCGCCTACGATCTACGGTTTCGAGATGATTGACAGAAAAATAGAAAAAATCACCTAAATCCCTCCGCCCCAGGCTTAGAGTCGACTGGACTATCACCCTTGTTTTGGCCTGGCGATGACATTTTTGATATCTCAAATCACGATTCGGTATTTTCGACGCAGAACTACGGTGTGAGGACAAACGATTCGGGTAATAATAATAAATCGCGAATAACCCTTATTACGACTCTTGCAATGATGCGCATTTTATGTGAAATGCAGTGTGTTGCACAGTAGCCTCGGAGAAAAAAAGAAAAAAGAAGGCTGGGGGAGATGTAGACGATTATAATCAGTGGCATATTATAGTCGGGGTCCGCAGAAAACCGAAACAATAAAAGAGGAGCTCCGTGCGCCTTTTGGGGCGTTTGAGGTTCGCCCGTCCCGCGGCCTCTTTGTCGTTTCGCCGAAAGGTCAGCTGAGCGCCGAAACATTCCTCCGGACGTTTTTAGAAGCGACGCACGTCCGGAAGACGAGGGGGCCAACTCCCCCTTACAATTAGCATCGCCCTTTCGATTTATGTGTCTTTTCGTATACGATGAGCGACGTTTCTTATAACGCCCGCCACTCGCATCACACAGTACCACCAAAATCCTTCTACCTTCTTAAACAGAGCTTGACCGAATATAGAGCCATAGGCGATATTTGAGACGGTCTAACATGATATAAATGTTCCTAAAACGGTCTAAAATGGTCTAAATTGCCTTTATTGTCTCTAAACAATCGAAATACTGTATAAGTTGGCCTAAAATGGTTATTCAACGTAAAAATGGTCAAAAAACAAATTTTGGATGAAATCAAGAAATGAACATTTTTGAGCCCAAAAAGAGGAAAACTTTGGCAAGATCGAAAAGTTTTTATACCGAAAAACAGCTCGGATCTCGTTTTTCGCCTTAGTGAAAGGGTCCCCCCTTTGGCGATATAAAAATATAAAATATAAAAACGTTTTTATATCCCAAAAACGAGCTCGGATTCTCGTTTTTTGCCCTAAAAAATGGTCAAAAACCACATTTTGGATGAAATCAAAAAATGAAAATTTTTGAGCCCAAAAGTGGAGAACTTTGGCAAGATCGAAAAAAACGTTTTTATACCCAAAAAACGAGCTCGGATTCTCGTTTTTCCACCTAAAAATGGTCAAAAACCACATTTAGGATGAAATCAAAAAATGAAAATTTTTGGGCCCAAAACAAAAAGTGAAAGGTGCCCCCTTGGCGAGATCGATTTATTTCTAAAAACGAGCACGGATTCTCGTTATTTAACGTAATAATGGTCAAAAACCACATTTTGGATGAAATCAAGAAATGAAAATTTTTGAGCCCAAAAAGTGGAAAACTTCAGCGAGATCGAAAAAAAAAAACGTTTTTATACCCGAAAAACGAGCTCGGATTCTCGTTTTTTGCCCTAAAAAATGGTCAAAAAACACATTTTGGATGAAATCAAAAAATGAAAATTTTTGGGCCCAAAAAGTGGAAAAGGGGACCCCCTTTGGCGAGATCGAAAAAAACGTTTTTATATCCCAAAAACGAGCTCGGATTCTCGTTTTTCAACCTAAAAATAGTCAAAAATCACATTTTGGATGAAATCAAAAAATGAAAATTTTTGGGCCCAAAAAGTGGAAAAGGGCCCCCCCTTTGGCGATATCGAAAAAAACTTTTTTCCCCCAAAAACGAGCTCGGATTCTCGTTTTTTGCCCTAAAAATGGTCAAAAATCACATTTTGGATGAAATCCAAAATAAAATAAAAATTTTTGAACCACAAAAGTGTAAAACCTTGGCACGATCCCCTCAGTTTTTGAAATACTCTACCCCAAAACGAGCTCGGA